>CM042560.1:9060000-9205000 GCA_023630585.1 Cranoglanis bouderius | reverse complement strand
CCAATTTCTGATTGCTGGTTACATTTCCTCTCCGTGAGAGCACGCTGTCCTGTGGAGTGGTTCAGTTCAGAGCAGTGTGTGTATAGAAGTTAGATTTCAGGGCATTTGGAGGACGAGCATATGGTGTGAACAGTGTCGGGTAATTAAGGAGAATCTGGTGGGATGTGTGTCATGGCGATGCCCAAGGGGGGTACTGGCTCAGCTGCTGGCTTTCTTGCCACTTCGCTCTAAGATACCATGTGCTGTGTGTATGTGCGCATGTGTGGCCCAAGAGAAACACACTGGCCATGTCCATGAGTTTGGATGAAATATGAAGTGTCTGAAAAGCTTCAGTGCGGTCCTGTTTGGTTTTATGACCGCCCACTTATTCATGACTTCATTTTGCTGTGGTTTCTTCCTCTGCTGCTTAGACACACACACACACACACACACACACACACACACACACACACACACACACACACACATGCACGCACGCATGCACACGTACCATCTAAAGCAAACACTGTTTCACAATAACTGGTAAGAGCAGGAGAATGTGTATATATTTGCTTAAGTGTTTAACTTAGCTCACACTTTGCTCAGCCTCGCCACCATATTATTGTCATTTTTAATGCCACATAGAGACCAGATCACCTTGTGAATGATAAAATATTAATTACTCATGACTCTTGAATAGACTCATGAATAGTTCCAGTAGTAAAAAAAAAAAAAAAGAGAAACGTTGTGTATGGCAGCGGTGACCTTTATTAGCGAACCCACCAGGCAAGTAAAAACTCCAACGTCCTGCCCAATCTCATGATTGGTTGCCGAGAAATTTAACTTACTAGGCTGAAAAGCGGTAGCTAACATAATATAATAATGTAAGTCGAGCTAGCTAGCTACTAGGCTTGATGTTTCCCTGCGAAATATTATTGGCAGATAATCGTCCAAAACAGATAGCTTAGAAAAAGAATCCAGGAAAATGAGCATTTCCACTGTTTCAGGTTTAAGGAGCGATTAAGGAGAATAGGGGAGTGAGTAATAATGTTACTCGCTGTGCAGTCGGGAGCTGCTTGCTGGCAGCGGCAGTCTGAAAACATGCATAAACAGTAAAAACCATAGACCAGATCAGCTGTCTAATATGCACATGGCTGATGGTTTTTTTTTTTTCTTCTGACGCTGCTCAAAGTGTTTGAACGCATCTGAGTGATGACCAGTACAGCGTATTTAATCACTTTCCAATTATCATTACCATTAACGCTATTTGCGAAGGGTTAAATTTGATATTTCGTGACAGGCCTATTAATCATTTCAGGTCAAAGTGTTCATATTTTTTTCTCTTTTGGCCAAAAACTGAAATTGCAGAAAAATATTTCGGAGTCATCCCTAATATAAATACAGTTATCAGATTTTACCGATATAGCTAAGTCATCCATTGCGACAGAAAGCGAGAACGCCCTGTGAGTCCCAAGAGAGATGTGGAAGGGAACGGGACTTCCAGTTAATATGGGAGAGTTCAAAACATGTGCACATCATTCCAGATGTCAATTGGCTCATCTCCTGTTTTATTGGGGAGAAAGAAACTGCTCTTCAGGTGTATTTTTGAGTGATAATTTAAGCATGCTAGTGTACTCTGATTTAAACTTCAGAACTCCTACACAGAATGTGTAAAGGTTGTCAGCTCTGGTAATGTAATAAACTCAGAATAACCATCTCTGGATTTCATGGCAGTGTCAAATCATTTTATTGCACAAGCTTACAAGTTACTTACATTCATTAATACAGACTAAGGGAAGCAAATAAAATATATGATCATGTTGCACATAGCATTTGCGCCCTTCTCTAGCCAAAGTTTTGGCTCTGAGATGTGATTTTTTTTTTTCTTGTTGCATTGCACATTAATGATTTTATTTGAGATATTAAGGTAATGTAGCTATATAATAAATGGGCTCTTGTTCTAGGTAAGTGAATCAGGAGTAATCTCTTTCTTGTTGTTCAATAGCCCAGACATGAAATCTGCTTGCCTCGGGTGACAGTGCTACCGATTTGTTCACTACTAGAGGTCGACCGATCGATCGGTCTTGCTGATTAATTGGCACCGATAACCGATTGCTGGAACTATCTGTTATCACCAAAAATCCACATCGATAGTTTTCTTCGGTTGGGTCCATTGCGGGAGCGGCTGAGAAGGGTCCGCTGTCATTATACAGTACGAGAGCGGCCTCTAGAGGCGAAATAAAAACTATCACTGGCAAATTTTGTTGTGTTATTTTGATTCATTTTGGTTGTCTCATTTTGTTTTTGATCAATTTGGATGTACAGTACTGTGCAAAAGTTTTAGGCAGGTGTGAAAAAATGCTGTAAAGTAAGAATGCTTTAAAAAATAGACATGTTAATAGTTTATATTTATCAATTAACAAAATGCAAAGTGAGCGAACAGAAGAAAAATCTACATCAAATTAATATTTGGTGTGACCACCCTTTGCCTTCAAAACAGCATCAATTCTTCTAGGTACACTTGCACAAAGTCAGGGATTTTGTAGGCATGTAGTCAGGTGTATGGTTAAACAATTATACCAAACAGGTGATAATGATCATCAATTTAATATGTAGGTTGAAACACAATCATTAACTGAAACGGTAGTTATACTGCATCGGCAAGGTCTCTCCCAGGCAGAAATTTCAAGGCAGACAGGGGTTTCCAGATGTGCTGTCCAAGTTCTTTTGAAGAAGCACAAAGAAACGGGCAACGTTGAGGACCGTAGACGAAGTGGTCGGCCAAAGAAACTTACTGCAGCAGATGAAAGACACATCTGGCTTACTTCCCTTTGCAATCAGAAGATGTCCAGCAGTTCCATCAGCTCAGACCTGGCAGAAACCAGTGAGACCCTGGTACACCCATCTACTGTCCGGAGAAGTCTGGTCAGAAGTGGCCTTCATGGAAGACTTGCGGCCAAAAATCTATAGCTCCAATGTGGAAACAGGGCCAAGCGATGCAACTATGCAGGAAAACACAGGAACTGGGGTGCAGAAAAATGGACTGTTGAGTTCAAATTTGACATATTTGGCTGTAGCAGAAGGCAGTTTGTTTGCCGAAGGGCTGGAGAAGGCAGTTTGTTTGCCGAAGGGCTGGAGAGAGTTCCTGTGTACATGAATGAGTGTCTGCAGGCAACAGTGAAGCATGGTGGAGGTTCCTTGCAAGCTTGGGGCTGCATTTCTGCAAATGGAGTTAGAGATTTGGTCAGAATTAATGGTGTCCTCAATGCTGAGAAGTACAGGCAGATAGTTATCCATCATACAACACCATCAGGGAGGCATCTGATTGGCCCCCTCTTTTTTCGGCAGCATCGTGTCTATCTGGGATTACATGAAAAGAGAGAAGCAACTGAGGTTGCCTAAATCCACAGAAGAACTATGGTTAGTTATCCAAGATGTTTGGGCCAACCTACCTGCTGGGTTCCTTCAAGAACTGTGTGCAAGTGTACCTAGAAGAATTGACAAATTGATGCTGTTTTGAAGGCAAAGGGTGGTCACACCAAATATTGATTTGATGTAGATTTTTCTTCTGTTCACTCACTTTCTATTTTGTTAATTGATAAATATAAACTATTAACATGTCTATTTTTCTTTTTTATTCTTACTTTACTGCATGTTTTCACACCTGCCTAAAACATTTGCACAGTACTGTATACTGTACTTATTAATAGTTAAAAAAAATAAAAAATAAAACTATATATATATATATATATATATATATATATATATATATATATATATATATATATATATATATATATAAATATCATTTAAAAAAGGACAGTACATTTTCATGGTACACTCAGTGCTGGTTATTTTTCATAATAAAGTTCAGCAATATTTTATAAATTAACAGCTACAACCTTTTTTTGTCTGGTCTTTCAAATCCCATGGGATTGCAGTTTAGGAGTTGGCCAGTTTGACAGTATAATCAACTTTATCAATATTGTGATAAAGCGTTACAGTACGTTTTTCTGAGATATCATCTGAGGATCTTGTGATTATCGCCCCCTCCCCATTTTTCTCCCTAATTTAGTCTTGGCCAATTTCCACCCACCATCCAGGTCTCCCCAATCATAGTACAGCTACAAACTGCGGAGGGTGAAGGCTATCACGTGCTTCCTAAGAGATATGTGAAACCAACCAACTGCATCTTTTGGAACTGCTGCTCATGCTGCATCACAGGGCGGCACAACACCCTCTGAGGAAAGCCCTATCTGCCCCCTTCCGCATACATGATCTCACAGACGCCCATGATTGGCTAGTGTTGCTCTGATTGATATGTGATGAGAGTAGGCACCTCCCACCAAGCCACAGGACCTTTTAAAAAATTTTTATTATAAAGAAGATCGGAAGTCTACAGAAGAGTTAAAGCGTTGTCAGAAATGCTTCAGGGGAAGCAAAATGGTTTTGCAGAACAGTAATATGCAGGTGATCTATCAGGCAAGCTCGCTAACAGGAAGTAGTAAGTGGTAGTAGAAAGCACTACTGGCCAGTCGTTACGGAAGTGTGTGACTTTTTTTTTTTTTTTACATTTAGCAAAGAATATAACGTGCATTATCATTCTGCAGCATGTTTTATATTACACCTCTCTGATGCTGTACATTTAAATGCATTGCAGTGTATGTGGTATAAGCTTAATTTCTCCTAATGAATCTTTTTCTTTCTCTTTTCTTTCATGTCCTCATCATGTGGATGGTGGTCCTCACAGGTAAGATTCACGCTTTTCTTTTCTTTCCTTTTCTTTATTTTTTGAGCTAATCATGGAGTCAAGAAATTTGAATTGTTTATTTTATTGTCGTTTTGCTGTGGTGGTTGTCTCCTGATTACCTTGGATAACATGAAGCTTACGTTAAGACCCTGAAGTCTCAGAGTGTGTGAGCAGGAATTAAGGAATATTAGCTCGTAATTGTTTGTTGTGTATAATTGTTGTGTGTGGATGTAAGAGAGAGATCATAGATTTTGTGTATATCTTTGCATTTCTGTGAAAGCGTGATTCTTATTTCTGTGCTTTAGTGTGCGTATTTTCAGTATTAATGCCAGTGCGGAGTGTGTGTGTGTGTGTGTGCGCGTGCACCAGCAGGGGTCTGTACTCTCTCTCTCTCTCTAGATTAACTAACCCAATTTCTGCCTCCTCAGAGGGATGAAAGGCAGTGTGCTGCTTCTCCCACACACACTCACTCTTTTTCTATCACTCTAGCTCCCTTTCTTCTCGAATATTTACTCATGAGTGCAGTCGTGTGACACTGCAAATGGATTAATTAATGTTTTCATTTGTAACAATACAATTTGAAACATTTTGATTTACACCTACATGTGTGTAACAAAGAGCCTACGCTCTGTGTGTGTGTTCTGAGATTTAAATAACCAAAATGAATTGATGAGCAGAGAGATTTGTTCAGCATCTGCTCCGAACCCACCATGGAGCAGCCAACGATCCGCAAAGCTGCTTTACTCAAGCCATCGGTGGCTCCTTTTTAACAGCCCTGTTTACATTTTTGTTTAACAGCATTGTTTAAGTGTGTCGAAATGCGAAGTCAAACCTTAACCTGTGTGTGTGTGTGTGAGAGTGTGAGATGTGTTTCATATTTAATGCGATGCAGAGCGGGAATAACGTGTGTGTGTGTGTGGGAGGAGAGGCAGCTGCTTGAAGCCAAGGGTGTGTTCAAGTGTAGACTACATTAAGCAAGAGCACCTCTTCCTTTTCTGTTCCGCCGCAGTGCCAGGTCCCATCTGGCTTTTGGTTTCCTGATCTCCATCTTAATGCTAGCCCGCTGAACTCTTGGGCTCGGCAGGAAAAAACAAACCCTCTGCTCTGCTGCCTTTGTGTTTCCACGTTGATTGAAAGGGCTTTCTGTTAACCGTGCCCTGATGACTGCACAACTGTCACTCTTCCTCCATCACACAGCCCGCCACATGTTACTGCTTTTACATGTTTTTCCCTTTTCAGATTTGGGAAGTCTCGGCGGTTTTGAAAGGTTTGACTTAATCCAAGCAGAGGAGATAATGCTGATATGGATGCTTAGCAGAGAGAAGAGTCTGGCGTGTGTTAGATAAGAAACTAGACTAGATTTTCTAGTAGATTACGGACTGTGTCCCTGTCATATAGACAGTTTGGCTTCAGTTCAGTTTACAGCTTGTTTTAAATATTATTTTCAATTATGGATTTGCAGTAGTTTTTATTTTCCTGCTTACAGACCTGTTAATAGGGCTGCAACTAACGACTACTTTCATAATTGATTAATTGGCCGATTATTTCTTTGATTAATCAAGTCATTGGATAAAAAGACTTTCGATACCATTTTCCCTTTTTTAATATTTGTATGATGAAGGCTAGGTGACTGGGTCACCGCATCTCCCAAATGGCAGGTCTTAGTAAGGCAAGATTAGTACCTACCAAAAGTGGTCCAAGGAAGGACAACTGGTGAACCGGCGACAAGGTCAGGTGCGCCCAAGACTCATTAATGCGCATGGGGAGCGAAGGCCAACAGTGTTGACTTGGCCTCCAGATTCCTCCAAAAAGTCAGGAAACAATGGGAGATAAACTACATATACATGATTTTTATATTTATTATTTATTTACCTATTTATTTACAATTATTTTTATATTTTATATTTATTTTTTTTATCTTTACAGTGGATGAAAGGTGGAGATAGTGCTTCTTGGTACCCTCACCGGTTCCTGACTTTTTCGAGCACCATGTAAAATGAGTGACAGTTGTGCAGGTGTTTTGGACTCTCTTATATTTAATGACTTTCTGCAAGCCCCGCCCACTCATCCCGAAATAAAACCAATCAGTGTATTATTAGGGATGCCACCAAAAAATTTCGGCCAAAAATAGTTAAAAACGGCTAACGCTATTGTGAAACAGAATCCAATATAACGAATAACATGTTGAGTGCTTTGAATACACCTGCTGAGGACATCCTGTTATTTCCAACACTAGTGAGCTGTTAAATCTGCCCTGATAAGAAAGGGCAGCAATTGTACACAAGCTGGATGTGAAAGAATCTGTTCTGTTACGAGTACCGGGAAATGATATTGCAGTTATTGGAGGAAAAAAAATCCAGAAGCAGAGTGTTAAACAGGGATTATAAAAAAAAAAATCCCCCTTAAGCCTTTTATCTGGGATGAAAGCCTTGCCGTAGAGCGGAGAACAGACTGAAGAACACCTGCTTCAATCGGTTCATCTCTCCATCTCAAATCAGTCATCTGTCCGTCCTTCTTCTCCAGAATCAGGTTTTATTGGCCTAGTAAGACGTGCAAGGAAATCGCCGTCATTGTTAATTGGAAAGTAGAAAAAGAAAAAGTTGAGACACGTAGATATTTTCTCCTTGCTCAAATTGTAGGATTCGTGTCTTGTTTTTCAGCTTTTGCCCATATCTTGACAAAGGTATTATGCTCTACTGCAAGTTTTCACTCCAACTAGGTAACACACCAGAATCAGGCCGCACAATCAATCATATTTTCATTACAATCACAATTTTTGGTTTCTTTAGCTAAAAAAAGAACAGGGATGACTGTATTTATGATCAAATCAGATGATCGCTAATGTTACATATTGTTTTCTTTAATTAGGCTAACTGTGGTACATTCAACTACAAGCTTCTCATTTATACAGTCTTATTTTTTTATTATGGTTTTATACTGTGTGCGTTCAGAAACAGGATTCAAAATTTGCACTGAGCAGAACCCATGTTTTAACATATCAGTTCTCGCATTCCAACCCTCAACAATCCTTTTACATAGGCTGCATGTAGGTCTAATACATCAATAATCTAATAAAGTAGTAGGTTTGAAAAGCTATTAGACCTGACAACTGTGCTTGTATTTGGAAGACTGTTGTTGTGTATTGCATATATTACCATAATAATCATTAACATAAAGCCCTGCTTGGCATTTTTATTTATGTTTATTTAATTAGACTTATATTAAACATTTAAAAGATTGTTCTATTAAAGCTCAAATACTGTATAGTGCAGGGAAATAAGTAGCCAGGCACTTGTTTTTGTTATTTAGGATACGTCCAGAGCACGGTGTGAAATCTCGCATGGTACACTGTCCAGAGATGATTAGTTGTGGTTCCATAAACTTTCCACCTGCTTATTATCAAACCAGTTGTGTTTAAGGTCTTTGCTATGGCTCTGTAGCTTTTCCCGTTTGAGTTTTGTTTAATAATATTGTTCCTGAGAACTTCAGTGGATGCGTGTCGAGCTGGGCGTTGTCTTTGAAAGAGGCTTCGTTACAGCAGCATGGAGCAGGAGCTTCAGTCACAAAGACAGCTTGACAGGATGTGTTTCAATAGCTAGTGACATCTGCAATTAAATCGATAGGAAAGACAGTAAATAGGGTTGGAATTTGTTTGACAGTTCGATGACCGTGCATTAGTGTGATATCTAAAGAATAGTAACTGTTTTTCAGGTTACTGAGTACATCAGTACAGAAACATCATCAGACTGCCAGCAAGAATAATTTGTCCTGAGAGGGATATTGTAGTAGTGTTTCAGTGAATAAACCCCTCATTACAAAGACATTTCAGAATTCAGTGGTGCAAAAAGCATCAGCGCTGGTCTACAGAGATACGAGGATAAAACTGATATAATCAGATAAGACAAAATTCTCAGCGAGTGAGTGAGTGCATGTGTATGATCCAGCCCTGAATGTTTGACCCCTGCAGTGAGCGAGTCTGGTGGCACTGTTATGCTGCCGGGGGAATTTTGCAGGCATGGTTCTGCCCGCTTACAGTGAAAATCAGATCAATACCAAGTTATTCTGACTTCTGACTGATCACGATGAAACATTTCTATCTACCCCCCACCCATTCACAGGACACGAGGGCTCACTGAATGCTTTCATAAGGATGTAAATGATGTAAATCAAATGCTATGGCTTTCACAGTCAACAAACCACAGTTCAAACCTATGGGACACCTGTGAAAGATTTCAGACCGATTTGTTAGAAAGCCCTCTCCACCACCGTCATCAAAACACCAATCGAGGGAATATCATTTGGAAGTATGGTGCTCATCCCTAAAACTCCAGAGAGTTGTAGAATCGATGCCAAGGAACAATCCAGCTGATCTGGTGGCTCATGGTGGCCCAAAACCTTATTGAACACCGATCAGCAATAACATAAAAACCACTGAAAGATGATGTGAATAACATTGATTGATTATCTTGTTACATTGGCTCCTGTCAAGGGGTGGGATATATTAGACAGCAAGTGAACAGTCAGTTCTCAAAGTTGATGTGTTGGAAGCAGGAAAAATGGGCAAGCGTAAGGATCTGAGCGACTTTGACAAGGGCCAAATTGTGATGACTAGACGACTGGGTCAGAGCATCTCCAAAACGGCAGGTCTTGTGGAGTGTTCCTGATATGCAATGGTTAGTACCTACCAAAAGTGGTCCAAGGAATGATAACTGGTGAACCGGCGACAGGGTCTTGGGCGCCCAAGGCTCACTGATGCGTGTGGGGAAGCGAAGGCTAGCCCATCTGGTCCGATCCCACAGAAGAGCTACTGTAGCACAAATTGCTGAAAAAGTTCATGCTGGCTGTGATAGAAAGGTGTCAGAACACACAGTGCGTCACAGCTGCGTATTCAACAGTATTCCCTAATGACAGTGGCCTTTTTCAGCAGGATAATGCACCCTGCCACACTGCAAAAATTGTTCAGGAATGGTTTGGGGAACATAACAAAGCATTCAAGTTGTTGACTTGGCCTCCAAATTCCCCAGATCTTAGTCCGATCGAGCAACAGTGGGGATGTGCTGGACAAACAAGGCCTCACCTCGCAACTTACAGGACTTAAAAGATCTGCTGCTAACATCTTGGTGCCAGATACCACAGCACACCTTCAGTGGTCTTGTGGAGTCCATGCCTCAGCGGTTCAGAGCTGTACTGGTGGCACAGTATTACGCAGCTGGTTTTAATGTTATGGCTGAATGGTGAATATTCTCGTATAATCATGTTTCTGTTTACTAGACTTGGGGTTGGACTGTTTTTTTTTTTCCTTTTTTTTGGGCTGGTGAAGGCACAACAATTGATTTGCCTAAGTGAGCTCAATCTTTTTTTTTTACCATTGTCAGCAATGTTTCTAATGATACTAGTTACACCAGAGAAACAGACAAAGCCACCACAGCGACCATCTCAGACTGAGAGTCTACGACATGATGTCTTGGTAGGTGGGTTATTATAATAAATCCTTATTAATAAACAGCGTAGCTTATCTTATACAAACGTCTTTAGTGCTGTATTTACTGCAGACTAACTTCAGTATCCTGTCTGGAAACAAAGCACCTAGATTTGTGTTTGCACTTCAGATTTCATGAAAGCAGCATTTTAGTGATTTGGTCTGTAATTATCACATGCCTTTGTCTTTCTGGGTCATGATAAAGGCACCGGCCAAATAACGCTGGAGCAAATTCACTGCTGTGTACGCTTTGAACCTGATAATAAACACCTATTATTTCAAGAACTGCTCCAATTTCAGAACACAGTGTTCAGCTCTGTGTGGTGCTGCTGACGTGTTAGGATCAGTATCTCTCTCCTTCTGGTTTGTATTGACTGTGAGTACATAGTGTACATAACTGCATAAGAAAAAAACAAAACAGTGATTTACTTTTCACTCACTCAAGTATTCATCATTTTAGCCAGCGTATGTAATTCAGTTCTGAATTCATTTATTCCACATGGCTGACGTCCAAGCACATCCAAACACATGCCTGATGTCATTACCTGTACATACTTCACATGGATGTGCTTTTATGTTCCCTCTGAACACAGAGTGTGCCTGCTTTGCATTCCTAACTACGGTGAAGCATTCTTAAAATGCAGGAGCAACTGAAGTACGACGTTACAAAATATCGAACTGCAGTAGCGCAGCTCTTGCGTTACTCTGTTTACGCCTTGCTCATGTCAGGCTTTTGACTATGATAAAAGGGTGGCTTGTGTTTGAAGTTACTCGGCAGTGTAGGTTGGTGTATAATTTGCGCCCCCCCCCCCCCCCCCCCCCGGTGTAGGATATTTGCTGCCGTCTTGCTTGTTTCAGGGTTTTGCCTCTCTGCAATTAGAGCTGCTTTGGAAGAAAATAATGGCATTATGTGAAACTGATCCTGTCATTGGTTTGCAGGTCTTAACAAAAGAAACTGGGACGCTGTTGAAACAGTACGTTATGAAGAAATAAGAAAGGGACGCATAGCAAGGCAGAAAGGCAAAGCAGTCTAAATGCACATGCTCCTGGTTATGTAATTGCCGGTGCTTACTTTTTTTTTTTGTGTGAAAAGTTTTAAATCAGTTCTAAGCCAGAGTTTGGATTGTACATATTATTTGAACAGACATATTCTCATAATATCTCATTATATTTTTATAGCCACTGCTACAGTAGGAACAATAAAAGTGTAAATTAAAGAAATATTTTCAGAACAGTATGCAAAATTGTTTCCCCCATAACTCAGGAACTTCTTGCTCAAAAGAAATGAAACTCCATCCCTCGCACCAAGCCAAAAAACAGCGTTAGCCCTGAGCAGTGACGGATATAACTCTTTCATTTTGGATCTGTCAGATGCAAGAAGATCTGCATAGTATTGCATAAAGAGAGCTAACTTGATAAGCCAGGCTTATTGCAAACAATCCAAGCTCATTTTCACCAATTTCGGTACATCGAAGGAAGCTTATCTTAAAATCCGCTTAGTTACTATAGCAACATATGCTTTTGGATGTATCTGATCTATGTCAGGCTCATGTTGAAGCATAGCTTAGCTTATAATTGGTTAAAAAAAATAAAAAAAATTAAGTAGCCTACATACGATCAGTTCATAAGCCAGAAAATTCATTCTAAATTAATAAAATAATATACAAGTATCTTACAACAGGGGATCGCAAACATTTAAAATAAATTACACAGACCCCCTCAGCACTTATTTTTATGAACATAACCAACTGTTCAAATATTATGCTCATTATTTAAATGTGTGTAATAATATTTTGGGTATTTACTGGAGCCATAGATTATTAATTCCTGAATTTTTCCACTTAGACTCCTAATGGTGGTTTGGGTTAAACCCTTTCAATTCAAGTGACCAGTCAAATACTACTAACTCCTCTCGAACAGGGTTTTAGCTCGATATTATTCTTCTTCTACTCTGAGCTATTTGTACTAGCGCGAGGACGATTCTGATGGAGATTACGGAGCGCTGTGCTGAAATGCAAATAACTATGGAACAACTCTGCATGTTGGGTTGTGATTTCCACCACTGTGACAAAATAGTATCCCAGACCCCGTGTCTGTGGTTCACGGACCCTACACCGACGACCACTGTCCTGTGATGATGGTTATTACATTATCAATCTTGTATGTCTGTTAATAATTCAGTGGATGAGGGAGTATATAAGCAATAGTCTAGTGCACAGGCTAGTTCAGGCTGCCGGCTCTAAGATCATTAGGAACAGGATCATCCCCTACCCCCTGTACGAGTTGCATTAAATCCCCCCCCCCCGTGATGGGCACCACTCATTCCACTGGAGGGTCCTGGAGTACCCCATGTCCTGCACATTTTAGTGTTTTTCCTGCTCTGACACACCAACTTCAGTACAGGAAGGGCTGTTAGTTGAATCAAGTGTGTTGGGAACACACATGACGCAGGGCAAACACTAAAATGTATACGACCAAGGTTGGAAACCTGTGCACTAAGAGAGGGACACTTCAGTTACCACTGTTTTATTCAGCCATGTTATTTACACTAATGTTTCACACAGCCTTATGTAAATCCTTATGTAAATGGTGTATCTCACCATTGGCGCATTTCTTTACAGTTTTGCCGATGCAGGCTGGATTTAGACTGCCATTTCTGCAGTCTTCTAATACAAATACTTGTAACGGCCCCGTGAGTTTCACGTCATCCTGTTCCATCCTTCTGTCGATGGCTTTTTATACGAGCGTCGTAGCCTCAGTTACACTGTGAGATTTTAATCCAAAAGTTTTGACACTTCCAGAACTTTGTCGTTGGCTGCCTTTGACTGCGATGGCACTTAATCAGCCGGCGGTGAGCATGTCGTCTTATGCGTATTTTTATGCTTTTTTTTTTTTTAAAGGTTGTGGGATGTTTGTCTACAAAGGAAAATCGAGGTGTAAATCGTACAGTGTAAATCCGGCTTTATTAAGGCAACTGTGTGTCATGAAGTTAAGATGATTTACCTTGCACTCCAGACGAGTCCTTAATGACTTTTCCTGCACTTCTTTTTGGTTGCTAAAATATGGAAAATACAAAATCTGGAATGCAGTTCGTTTCTGCATTTTCAGTAGATTTGCACTTATACTATAGAATATACTGTATATTTGTACCTTTGTGTGTTTCACACTGCTGATGTGTCTAAATCCATACTATCAGTGGAATAAGTGAACACGTGTTATATGTTCGCTAATACCATCTTAATGTGGTCTGTTTACAAATAATTTCTCTTTGCATGACTTGGCCTACTTAAATGCCTAACGAATTCGAACATCTATAAATGTTTTAGATATTTTCTTGTGCATTCAGAGAGCCAGAGAGAGGCAATGGGAGTAGGCAGGAGGGCAGATAGAATTGTAGCTTCGATGCTGTCTGCTTTATTAAGTGTAGCATTATATATAACACTTGATAAGCCTGGATATTACTAGCTCACTTCCTGAACGTACCTTGCGTATTATTGAGTGTGATGGAGGAGGGGGATGGTGATGCTGGAAGGACCTTGTTCATGATGGAGGCACATTTGAGCAGGTGGTGCTCTTTTGGGCAGGGAGGGGCGGTAAATGAGAAAGCAGAAAGCAGCTGGGCGAGAACGAGCGCTAAAGAACCCCTAACTAAACCACACTTAATCTCCGTAATGATTCCACAAATGTCAGGCGAAACCAAGGCGCAGGGTTTTGAGGGGAGATTAGAGGATTAATCTGTATTACAGACACCTCCCTCTTCTGGAGAGAGAAGGGCAATGAGGAGTGGGCAGATAAAAGTGTAGCTTTGGGTGTGTGTGTGTGTGTGTGTGTGTGTGTGCACTGTCTGCTTTATAAAGTATAACATAATTTAGGTGTTTATATAACCTTACAGAAACATCACACATCATAAATGTTCCTGTCTGTGAGTGAATTGGACAATTTGCTGATTTTGCATATTTTCTGATGTGTTTGTTTAGTTCCCTGTGTATCATTCTCCTACCACTCATTATTCATTCTTGTCATATTGACACTCATGTTAGTGTGTTAGATGTATCTAGCTCCTATGTGTAACACTCTGCTGGAACAAGTGTTTTAAGTTTTCCACAAAGGATTAAACAGGTTTATCTCATCTAATCGTTATCTTAGTATGTGATCATGAAAAAGGTGCAGCTCAACATGTTTTATTAACATTGTGCTCATATATATATATATACGTGAAAATGTCTTTTTTAAATATATATATATATATATATATATATATATATATATATATATATATTAAAAAAAGACATTTTCACGTGAGGGAAAAACCACATCTGAAAAATGAAAACGATGAGATGAAATTAACATGAAAAAAAAATCACTTTATGTGGAATAAAGTCGTGTGATTGCTCCCATGTGAGGGTGCGACTCTAAGGTAAAAGTACATTAGCGTGTAAGTGATTATTTTGAGCTTTTAAAAGAACCTCGACACTAGCAGACCTCAGGTGAGCCCAGCTGCCTTCGAAACCATTTGATTGACAGGGAGACTGAAAACCCCGCCCCGCCCCGCTGTCGCGCGCCGGATGGTTGTGCAATCCGGAGCGGATCACGTGCTCCTCTTACTGTTTTGCATGCATTGTTTTCAGATCACTTTCTGCACTTTCCACCTGAATGCCAAACCTTTAGAAGGAACGCACCCCCCAACCATCCCCCCTTACCATCCCCCCCCCAACCATCCCCCGTCCCCCCCGGGGCTGCACTTTTATTTCAGTCTCGAGCACTCTCCGTTTATCTATCCGTACCTCATTCCTGTTTCCCCCCACGAAACACACTCGTCATAAACTCTACCCCAGGAGCGTGTGGAAGGTGTGTCACCTAATGAGTGTCTTAAATAGATATCTGAAGCGCTGTTCATTTTAAGTCGGTGATGCAAGCAGCATGCAACACCACCGTGCTCTCCGGTGAGCGCGCGCTCCAGATCCAGGCCGGCTTTTGCTTTCACTCCTGTTTTTACTGGAGGATCCGCGTCTCACAGAGCGCGCTCTGGCACAAGAGGAGACGGAGCTACAGCTGCAGCCGTCGCGTGTTCGGAAGCCTCATTCTGCAGCGCGTGGAGTGTGATTTTGGACGCGTGTTTCATGAACGCAAATAACATTGAGGACGCGGTTGTGGAAAACAAAATCGCGCGAGCGTCGCGGAGGAGGGGGCGCGCGCACGCACGCACACAATAGGTGGCAACACTCAATTGACCGGGACGCACAGTTCGAGGTGATATTTTCTCTGAAGATGGACAGCATCGCTGCGGGATACGTAACCGGAGCTTTCACCAGAGCGAGCACTTTCTCTTAGACCCGGGACGTTTCTGAGATCCGATGGAGTTTAGGACGTTATTCTTTTGGATCGTTTACCGTTGATTTCTTGTAAAGCTGTTACTGTAAAGTGCCCGTCACTCCAGAGAGTTAAACGTCCGGAACTCGATTGCATTTTAGATTTAGCTGACACAAATTCAATTGGATTTTATTCGCTTCATTGCTTATTATTGTTATTATTATTAGGGGTCCAAGCACAGAAGGTGTGGGAACCATACTGTTTATTATTATTATTATTATTATTAATTGTGGTGCTCTGTATTATTGGTACGACCTGTGATCATTTTCATCCCTCTTCAATGATACCACATTAACCCTGCCTACGCTGGTGTATTTATTATTTTTATTTCTGTATGACTTTTGTGCCTAAAGAATGTATGTGCTTGATGGGAATTGTGTGGAGAGAATGGATCGGGGCACACCACAAAGGAAAACTGTTTACAGGATCTCTCTAACCTTAGTGAAAAGGGAGTGCTTGCAAGAAAGTGGCGGTGCTGCTCCAATGCACCGACGGCTGGAGAACCCCAAGGTGAGTGCATATCGGAGGGAAGGCTCAGTAGAAATCCAGCGCAGTTGTCTCCTGGAACAGGTCAAAGAAGTGGAGGACGAAACGGACGAATTGTCTTCGCAGGCATACAGAAACTTCAGAACATTTAGCACTGGGCAGCTGGAACTTGGTAGGTCGAAAATCTCTCGAAAGGCGCTTGATTTGCGGAAAGATAACTCGATGGAATCAAAAGAAACGTGCACCAGGACATCACCAGAGGATGCTCGCAGTTCTGAATGGATGGAAAATGGTGCTCAGCTGCACGAAAATAATGTGCAAGCAAAAGCCGGGAATGAGAGTAATGGAAGTAAAGATGTTGAAACTGAGGTAAGCTGCAGAGCAGCTGCTGGCAACAGGGAAAATGTGGGTGTTAAAATGAACAGAATCCTCCAGACTTCCAGGAGTGCTGAAGAGCAGGTCAGCAGATGTGGTGCTGAGGATCAGGCATCTGAAGAGGGTGGCAGTCTTCCCAAGGACAACAGCCTTGCTTCTTTGCTTGCCAAAGAGAACGGAAGTCCTGCAAAGCAGGCGCCCCAGACCCCGCCGGTTAAGAGGCACCCGAGCTTGCTGCGTCGGAGTTTCAGCTTTCGCCACTGGGCAGGAGGGGAGCTGCTGCGGCTCCGAGCCCTCTCCAAAGAGAAGCATCACAGCAGCTCAGGCTGCATTGGGCGTGATGAGAACCAGACTCGGTCCTCTGTGGTCATGCAGAACCCAGCCGTTGAGGAGTCTGAGAAGGGCAGCAGTCCAGACATGGAAGAGGTCTTTGTTCGGGTGGACTCCTCGAAAGATCCCAGTCGCAGGGACCGTGCCAAGGGCAAAAACCGCACACTGGACAACAGTGATCTACTCAGGCTCTCTGAGAAACCCCTGGTAGAGAAAGAGAGCTTTCTCAGAGCAGCTGACCTTCGCTCCAGCGGCCAGGAGCACAGGCTTCTCCGTTTCTTCAGCGGGATCTTCATAAAGAAGGACAGTACCTCCACGCCAGTGAGCAGCCCCAGCAATCGTTCCCTCTGCAAGAATGACCAGATGAGCTCCCAGAGGAAGATCATCAAGGGCTACTCACAGTCCAGCACTGAGAGTGTGAACGGCTTCCTGCGGGATGGTAATACAAGTTTCCGTTTTTCCCCTCTCTTTCTGTGATTGGTGTTAAATCTTAAAAGAATGGGAATGTGTGGGGAACAGGAACTGTTTGGTGGTGATAAGTCGGGCTGGGGGCTGGAGAGGTGTTTGTTTATTCTGGACACACGGGTGATGTTTAGCTGCCATTCTTTAGCGCTTTTTGTGTTTGCATTTCATTAGAGTGTCTAGTCTTTTATTATTTGCTCCTCTTTATCTCTGTCTTGCTCTCTCTTTTTAAACTAAAAAAGAGTCTCTGTGTGTAACTGGTTCGTCCTCTAGCCTAGTTGCATTTCTCTTTTGGAAGGGAAGGCCTGATTTGCAAAATGGAAGGACCTGAAAAGTGAATTGGCCACTTAAAACGACATTTACACCTCTCTCTGTGGTTTCCTATGCATTGTCTATCTCTGAATGTTCTTGGTGACGGCAGGTCACTTGAGATGCAACCCCCCCAAACGACTGTCTGTGATATGGTAATGGAGGAGCTTCTGGTAGATTCTTCGTATGCTCTGAAAGTGCTGTTAATGAATTACCTGCCTGGGTGTGAGCCAAGGGCCATCTGCTGCCTCAGAGGTGAGCCGTAAGTCCCGAAAGACAAGCCGGTCTCGTCTGCCGAGAGCAAACTTCTACTTCTTCATGCATTTTGCGTGACTTCCTTTGTATTTTTTTTTTTTTCTTCAGATAAGAACTTAAATCGGAATAGAAATGAGTCCAGTTATTTCTGAGGTTAAAGGCTGTGACCTGTAGGGTGTGTTTAGATTACAGCACATTGAGTGTGTGTGGTGTAACATTACCAGTGCTGAATGGCTGCTTCCACATTCTGCAAATTCTTTAAGCATTCCTGAAGTTAAGACAGGACTCTCTTGCATAGCATAGCCACTAATTAGATAACTATCTGGCAACTTTCAATTGTCAGTTGAAATGTTTCGTGTTTAAATATTGAGCTCTGTTGCAAGACTTAATGAAGGCCTGATGTGCTGCAGCATAATTGTCGATTCATTTTCAGTGTCCCGAGTTTCCTCCGCACAGAGCATGTGCCTTTGTTCAGGCGTTGTTCGGATAAATCAGCACTGCAGTGCTGGCGTACAGAACGAGCTTTTTTTGGTGCCGTGTTACCGCGTAGAAGCAGGATGTGAAATTCTGTAGTGCGCAGTCAGCACCATTGGTCTGCATGGTTCAGATCAAGAAGGGATCTGTGTAAAGATTCTTTTAGCTTAAGACCGCATCATGGATTTTGTTTCCGTATGGCACAATCGTTGATGCGCTGACGTTATTGTGTATATATAGTTTCTGAGGCTCGTTCAGTTCCGTAAACATATTTTCAGGAATCGGGAACATAAACAGTAAAGCACTTGGCTGTTTATGTGCTTGCAGGAGAAAAGGCAGGATGTTGGCAGGGTCCTGGATGTGGAACAGAAAGTCTAAGGCGTGCAACATGCTGAAGTCTGTGGCCTTCAAATCTTCTAGATGGTTCTGTACAGCAAGTCCCCAAAGTCAGAGGAGAGGGCTGATATTAAAACTACCACAGACAACAACAGACAGCAGATAACTTCTGTATTTTTTTTTTTTTTTTTTAATATTTTTTTGTTCCCAGCCCCTTTTATTTTTCTTGATTCTGGAATCTTGGCTCTCTTTTATCAAAGTTCTATCTAAATAAATGTCAGAAGAACTAGCATATATTCCCAAGCCCTTTTTAGCCTCAGTAAAGCATCTATATTTATATTTTCCCTCAATTACATGGCAGTGGTAAACTCAAGGGGGATGTTTCAGTGCAGGAATTGAGCTTCACGGATGGAGGTCACTCTGACTCGGGGTTAATGGTGTCAGGTATGTGTGGCTGTTTGTGTATGACCTATATTTGCAGCCATGCGGAATTGATGCGTGTTGCATGCATGGATATGGAGGATTGGTTGCAGTAGGAGCATGGTTGTAGATTCTTGTGACAGAAGTGTCAGTACGGTGGGGAGCACACACACAGATATACAGCACCGTGCAAAAGTTTTAGGCGCCCTATTTTTTTTTTTTTTTTTTTTTTTTTTAAGTACAAACTTTGTTATAGATTTTTTATTTGATGACTTGTACATGATCAAGTCAGTACAAAAACATTTTAGATTCCCAAACATTAAGTTTTCTAGCACAGAATTAAATGTTACAGAAAAATGTTTGTATGTCATTAAAGAAAGCAGCGTATTATGTAAGAGACACTTTTCAGACAAAAAACACAATGAAGGCTGCTGGGAAGCGAGTGCGAAAGTTAAAGTCTCCAAAAGAACTGTGGCTGGTTCTGCAAGATGCTCAATAAAACTTACCAGCTCATTTCCTTATAAAACTGCACAAATTGTACCGGAGACTACTATTTTTAGTTTTTTGTCACACCAAATATTGACTTTGTTTCATTTACTACTGTTTACTGCTCTTTACGGTATTTTAAAAAAAAAAAAAAAGTAGAAACATTTAATTTCATTATTTTGAAGGCATCTTTGCTCTACAGCATTTGTTTGCATGTGACTAAAACCTTTGCACAGATGCTCATCTTATTTAGTCTATCAAGGGATGTTCTGCCTTTCTTGCATTTGCAGAACCCTGAAGTGTATATGAGGTTGAACTCAAGGCATAACAAGAGCAACAAGGGGTAACAGTGTAGTTCAGGATCCCTGCAGTTGCCTGCTCCTCAGTCTGGTGTTTCCGTTCCAGCCTCATCACATAGCAGCCAGGGCTAAACGTGCCGGTTCGTTCCTGCAAAGTAAGAGAAGCTCAGTCCAGCACTATTGCGGTGCATAAATTTTTATCAAAAATCTTGCCAGGATCAGCCACTGCTGAGCATGTCACGTCGTGACCCCAGATCTCAACTCACGACCAAAACTCTGTTATGATGTGCTATTTTCATTTACAAAAAACGTACATTGTAAATCCAGCTTTATTGTGTAATCAGAAGGAAAGCGCGTCCATCTTCCTGCTTGGGTTTAATGTCCATCTGTTTTTTTTTTGTTTTTTTTTCTTCTGCGAGGAACTTTATGTGCACCTCATGTATGACGAGATCTTTTACTTCTCATTTGTACCAGCCTCTATATATTCTCTTCTCAACATGCCTCATCTGTCCAGCACATAAAACTCGTAAACATAGTGTGCTTGTAAGGCAACAAAAACGCCATAACGAGCCCTCTGTGGCTTGTCCTGGCTGCGTAGCGGCGTAGAAGCAGAACCATGTAAAAATAATGAGCCTTGTAGGAGAGCGCAGTATGTCGAGCAATCCCTCTGAAATGCTGCCGCTTCCCCCCCCTCCAGTCTTTGCTTAGTAGGTCATGAGTGTATCGTCCCTGGCTGCCGTCCGACCGTAGACATAATGGAACGCTAGTGAAGTGTAATGTGGCAGCCATGTTGCTGGGTAATTGTTCTTTCAAACATTCCCCAGTGGTGGTATGGGATAATGGCTCAGCTTCTCTCTCCGAGTGTCTAAGATGCTCCGTGTGCGCAAGTCAAGATGTGGTTAAACTGCTTTATAGGACCTTCCTTGTTAACAAAGCCTCAGAATAGCACCGTCATCAATCCAAGCCATCATCACTATCATCACGATCGTAGGTGTTGCTAAAATCGGCTAATTGCAAATTTTTCACTGTGACTTTTCTCCCTTTGCTTATCTTTTGTAATTGTCGGCATGTAGGCAGGTGGTATTTTCAGTCTCGATCAACATCAAGGCACTGTGAATTTTTCACATAGTTACCACAGGCTAATGAGCTTACTCACACCTCATTTTCTTTCTCCTCCTTTCCCTTTCAGTCTCTCTTTCTCTCACAATTTTTTTTTTCTAATTCCCTTCTCGTGCCTTTGTTGTCCAAATAGGCATACAGTAATCCAGGAACTGCGCACTCTTACTGATGAATATATTCACTGGTTGATTGCATGAGTGATGCCATAATATTGTAATGTAATGGTGAAATTGAGCCTACACCCATCACATGTGCTGTTATTGTACACGCACAGTGCTTTGCTTTTTTTCATGATCCTACAGTTAAGATCAGTCACTGTGGGCATGTGTGTGATTTTAAGTTCATTTTAGTGAAAACGCAACGTGTGTGAAAGAGAACAGCATGCGAATGTGTTGTGTTGTGGCTGTGTGTGTGTGTGTGTGTGTGTGTGGGAGTAGAGTGTAAAGGCCTGAGCGTGACACGATAAAGCGAAGCGAATCACCAACGTAGGGTGCTTTCACACCGATCGCGAAACAATCCATCGCCTTCGGCTAATTCACGCCTGCACACTAGGTGGCGCAACCCACTATTCAGCTGATCGGCCTATCGTCTTTGACCACCGAGAAGAAGAATCACTCAAACGTTGGCGCAGAGCACCACAAGGCGCACAAACTGTTAAGAAGCACAGAAATGAACTTTTCTTATTTAATGTGTGTTCTACCCAGAAAGGCAGGCAGAACGTAATTTTTTGTGTTTTTTGAACAGCACCCTCAAGCTGTTTTAATATGAATTAAATAATGGTCGGTAGGGATCTATTGGGATCTATTGTTTCGATTCAAGAGCGTCATCGCATCGTACATTCGCGTCGCTTAATCGCGCTCAGTGTGAAAGGCCCTTACGTATGAACAGCTAGTCACTGGTCTTGTGTGTGTGTGTGTGTGTGTGTGTGTGTGTGTGTACGTGCTACATTGTCTTCACTTACCATCGAGCCGCCTTTGGTTCAGTCCTTTGGTTCAGTCCTGATTTTGCTTTTTTTTGTTCAAGTATTTCTTTTTTTGTAGCTGTTTAATAAAAAACAACACTGACATTTTAAGAAATCAGCAAAACCTATACATCGTGAGCGCATCTTCAAGCACCGTTATGACACTTTTGATATTTTTCCCCAACTCTAATGAGAATGGCTTATCGATCGTGGGTGCTGAAAATCTGCTCTAGTTGCTCACTCGCTTAGAATCTCTTGCTTCTTGGCTCATCTCTCATTCAGCTTGTGGTTAATTAAGTAGCAGGCTTGTCAGCACAGGGATCAGGAAGATCCCTGTGGATTACCACCCGTCCATGATCCAGATAGTCCTCGCTCTACATTACTCCATAACCCACACTCTTTTATACATACACACACTTTATACTGGAATTACTGGAAAAGAGAACACTGAGAACACAAGGCTTAGGTGTTTATGAGGAAAATGCATGCTCTCTAGAATAGGGCTGGACGATATATCGATATAATATCGATATCGTGATGGATGATTACACGATACAGATATCGTTGATATCGTTAGTATGGTTTTTAATTTTTTTTTTTTTTACATTTTTTCATCATTAGAAATTAAAGGGTACTGAATGGGTGCAGTTGATTTGACGCGATTTTTGAAACACTTCATCTTTTGTCTTTGTAGACATTAAAGTAAAGTATTGTTAAACTCAGTTTAACGTTTTTTCGTAGAAATTTCCTCAAGTATCATATGATATTTTTGTCATGTCGCCCAGCCCTACTCTAGAAGCTGTGCTGCTGTCTGTGTCAAGTGTGTTCTTACGTTCTTACATTCTGGTATTAAGGTCAGTGGATGTGTGTGTGTGTGTGTGTGTGTGTGTGTGTGTGTGTCAGAGAGGGGGAATGGCTAGATTAGGACTGCTGTGCATGCTCACGGAAGAACCAGATGCTTCGCAGCAGTATGCAGAGTTTGGGGCATTTCTGGTTTCATGTATACTTTACAACCCTCACAGAGGTATAGCTCTAGTTTCTGTAAAACTAGATATGAGTATAGCTCGTAATTTCTGTGAATGTGTGAGGGTGTGAAAAACAGGGTTTTTAAGCACATCCATGCCTCCATGCTGAGGGTATATTAGGCTTGTTTGATGTTCCTGCACAGTATTACACTGCACAGGATTAATTACACTTGCTTGGCTTAAACTCCATGATCAGGTGAGTTGCCCTACAGAAACTTGCTTCCCCCTGTGATGTCCAGGTCATTTACATGTAAATCTAATGACACTCAACAGCACTATTTGATGGTATTAGGTTTTATTTTGGGGGGTAATTTAAAAAAAAAAATCTGTTCTGGATGATTAATTGGTTGATTTATTTTTTTTTTAAATAGCAAGACATCACAAGCAGAGAAAAATCAATATGGGACAATAAGCCTCAGGTATACATCTCAGATTAACACCTCCTGGTTTAATGGTTAATCCCCACTCTTTAAACGGCTCGTCTTATCAGTAGAAGGAACCGATTCACATGAGGTCGTAAGTTTGGGAATAGAACCCGCTCTGTGGCTTCCACCTGGCGGATGAGTTAAAAGGTCGAGATGGCCGTTACAAAAGCAGCTCATACACGAAGAGCCGTTTTCAGTTGCTGCTTTGCATGACCTTCTGGCTAAGTGGCTATTTGACTCTGCATGCCCGCGGGCCTGAATATGGTACATTGTGAGGTTCGGGTGTTGGAAGGAGAGCCATTGTGTTTATTATTTTTTTTAAAGATTAGTTTTTCCAAAGATTAGCTTGGTTATCATAGACTAGGGTGGAAAAAGTAAAGTGCAGGGTTATTCTGGAATATTCTGGGTGGGAACATTGACCTGGGTGCAAGGGAAACGAGGTTGGGTGTGCCAGTGGTGATTGGCCCACAGAAGTATGTGGGCAACAGATATAGAGAAGCAAGGGAAAGAAAGATTCACACTGCTCAATACATGTGCTTAGCAGCACTGCATCACACACAGCCTCAATTAAAGCAGATCATAGGTCACATGCAACACACACATCGCAGGTTGAACTTACTCCCTTAGATCTCCATCACCTACCCTCATGTATACAGATGTTTTTGAAAATGTAAATTGCTTCTCAGTGTTTTGGTCTTCCCTCCGGGCTGTTCACGTAAACAGGATTGAAAAAAAAAACTCGAGGAAAAACTTGTTTTTCGAGAATATCAGCATACATTTAGATGAGACCCCAGACACTGTTCTGGCTTCTGTATTCCTGCACTTATTGAACTGTGCAGGTCTAGCTTTCATGGCTGCTCACCTCATATAGTTACAGCCTGCTAACTACCATCTTCGCCGTGCAACATTTATTGCCCACAGGAGGATGTACCAGGGCACCTAAGGCAAGAGTGCCGCATCAATTCCTAAAGAATAGCACATCAGAAGTTGCATTTTATGAGAGAGAGAGAGAGAGTGAGAGAGACTGCATTGTACTGGAGTGTCTGTGTGTGAGGCAAAATGTGAAGAACAGCTGGCACTCACTCAGCTTGGCTGCACGTGTCACCTGTCCAGGCTTTCTATGATCATAATAATGGTGAGAAAGAAGTCAAAGCCGAAGTCCAATCCCAGCCTATTGCAGCCTCTTAATTGTGCTTTTGCTCACATGTTCGGCATGGCATTCTGTATGGCATCATGACCTGTTTGTACTCAGGCATGCAGATGGAGCAGGCTCTTAGTAATCTCTCAGAGAGTGGAAAATGTGTTGGTTAGACGTGCCTGGACTGTGGGAAGCAGAAGTGGCCTTGAAATAGCTCCAAAGCCCAGAGGGTTCAGAGCTTCCCCTTCACTCATAAGTCATCCGCTCACCAGGACTGGAATGGGAGAGACATTGAGGAACTGATGGGTGATTGGACATAAGGCCTCTATACTCTCTGCTCTAGCAGATCACAGTTTGACCCAGGTAGCGTCCTCATACTGTGTGTATTATGATGCCATCTCCGTCATCCTGTATGTGTTTTGTTCACCTTACGTAGAGGTCATATCCTTCCTCTTGCTGTCGCTAGGTTTAGCTCAGCTTTTTCGCTTGGACAGGTGGTCAGGGTGTGCTTATTTTCTCCTGTGTAACCGCCCGCTGTTTCTGCAGAGCCAAGCTGGTAAGCACATTTCCACACATCTAAGCACTTTACTATGACTCCTTATCTCTCTATCACTTTCTGTCTCACACTTTATTTTTGCATGCTTTGTTTTAAGTTTGCTTGCTGATGAGTCCATTTTCAGCAGCAGGAGTGCTAACAATTTTGTCAGCTGCAGGAAGCCGAGCTACAAAAACAGCTCTGCTTCCAGGGAGAGATCTGATGTTACCAGGGCATTTGATATTCATGGGTATTTTCCTTAATGCCTATATTGAGCTGTCAGAAAATAGGAGCTCATTCCTTAGGCTATGACTTTTTGCACAAAAGCTGGAATGGTCCTTTTATTACCCATGGGTCCAGTAATAAAAGTTTCAGCTGTGTGGGTTTTGGTACCTGCCAAAAATTGCTACCAGGAAGAAGTAAATGTATGTGGGTGTGGTGCTCACCTTGACCAGTCTCACCCACTCCTTCAGAAATTCTGACCAGTCTCACCCACTCCTTCAGAAATTCTGACCAGTCTCACCCATTCCTGCAGGAAGTTTGACCAATCCCACCCACTCCTTCAGAAATTCTGACCAATCCCACCCACTCCTGCAGGAAGTTTGACCAATCCCACCCACTCCTGCAGGAAGTTTGACCAATCCCACCCACTCCTGCAGAAAGTTTGACCAATCCCACCCACTCCTGCAGAAAGTTTGACTAATCCCACCCATTCCTGCAGAAGGTTTGACCAATCCCGCACGCTCCTGTAGAAGGTTTGACCAACCCCGCACGCTCCTGCAGAAGGTTTGACCAATCCCGCACGCTCCTGCAGAAGGTTTGACCAATCCCGCACGCTCCTGCAGAAGGTTTGACCAACCCCGCACGCTCCTGCAGTGAGTTTGACCAATCCCACTCACTCTGTCTAGAACTTTTTAGGCATAGTTTATGTTTTAATGTTTTATTGCAGTATGTTCTGATTTATTTCGGCACGTATGATATTATTTTGCACATTTTACAGTATCTTTGGCAGTGTAAGCTTAAGCTGAGTGGTTGAGCACACTTTTTCTGTGATTGGTCAAAGTGCTAGTTGTCTCTCAATCTGATTGGCTGATGCAGACTCTGTGAAAAAGACAATTGTGGATTAATTCACATGACTCTTTGTGGGAATGTCCACAAATGAACGCAGGTGGTTTGAAAAACATGCCATGTGATGCACAAATGCCAAAATAAACTCCACAAATTAATGATGGGTGAGCATGTTTGTGCATTTCAAACATATTTGCGAACCATTTTTGTTTGTGGAACACAAAAATATATGTGTGGCTCATTTTTAAAATTATTTTTATTTTATATTTGTGGCTCACTTTATTTTT
Source organism: Cranoglanis bouderius (assembly GCA_023630585.1). Lineage (NCBI taxonomy): Eukaryota > Metazoa > Chordata > Actinopteri > Siluriformes > Cranoglanididae > Cranoglanis > Cranoglanis bouderius. The sequence continues at coordinate 9,178,632 of CM042560.1, read as the reverse complement.
ATTTAGCTCATTATATTTATTTGCAAATTGTGCAAGAAAAATGCACTCATGGTTACAGTGTGTGTGAGACACCATATATAGAGACAAACAGAATAGTCTATTTGTTGGTGTTCGCTGTCAAAAGCCACCTTGTGTTATTTTATTTCTCAACCTGTGTAAAGGTTTAATTTCTCGAAAACATATAGCATAGACAAACAGAAATACAGTTTTCTGATCACATGGCCGACGTCCAAAGGTTTGGGTTGAAATTAAAATTACTTAATATATTTTTAATTAAACGTGCAGATGATCCGTTTTTGGCAAAATATAAGAAATTTGAACTCCTTTTATCCGAGTCATTTTGTCTGTTATTTGGTTGCAGCTAATAATAAGCTGCTCGAGCACTTTCCCCATGTTGAACACTGAAATAATGGTGCAGTCGCTTTTACTGTTGTCACAGTGATCGTTCCCGTTTGTTGAAATTTTAGTGAAACTCAACCCTCGAAGTTCTTGTTTCCTGTTTAGCTCTTGTTTTTGGAAAAACACATTTGAGCTTCACATGTAAGAGCATGCTTTGAAAGCCTAAACAGTGTCCTGCTTTGTAAGGGAGTTAGTATTTTGGTTTTTGGACATTGTAGTGTCAATCACAGGCGGGTCTGTGCAAATCTGGAGCCCCTGAAGCAGTACGGGGGAATGAAAGAGCTCCTCTGTCTCGCCATGGTCTCAGCCCCGGATGTAACCTGTGTGCTCTCAAGCATGGCCGGCTTGCACGATGGACAGCTGATTGATCATGGTTAGCTCTGGGTCATTAAGACTACTGTGGCTTCCTGGTGAGCTTTAGAAGAAAGAGGCGGCGATGAGCTCAGGATGGGGCGTCTGATGTTTAAATTAGATCTCTCTTTCTCATTCGACGTGATAGCATGGTCACATGGAGGGATAGTGTGCATGTCTAGATGGGAAGGGTATTCCAATGAGGCCGTTGACCCATAACAGTTTCCTTTCTAGTCACGGGCGTCATGGGGGGAGGGCTTCCTAATTTTTTTTTTCCCCTTTTCCTTCTCCTCCCCCAGTTTCTCTCCATTCCTCCTTGTCTCTATGTGGTGGGTGACTGACTCCTGAGGCTTGTCTTGGCCCCGGTTTGTGTGTTTCTGTCGCAAGGACAATAGGCCAACTCAGCGGCTGCCGGCGGCAGACTAATGAAGGCCATCGGCACAGCGTAGCGATCACTTCCAAGAGCCATGACGGGCCAGGGAGTGTGCCATAACTGTGGCGTGTGGAGTCCGTGTTCAAGCCTGCATCTGCTTTTTGTGTGGGACGGCGGATATTAAGCTAATATACATATTCATGGCCATTTGCTTTAGAAGAATAAGAGGTCTTTTGAATGAATAAATTTACATCTTAAATGACGTGTATAAAACATAATTTACAACACAAATTACATTCCCTTGTCATGTATCATTTATTCGTAAAACAAAAAAATTGTTTATCTGGATGCCTGCTCTTAATTTCTCAACCCGGCTTTTTCTAGCTGCGGTTTGCTGTGTGTTGGACAGATGTGCTGTTGTGGGTGTGTATGTAATTGTGGTCTCTCTCTGGTCTTGTATGTAAAAGAACCAGCCTGACAGGTTTTCAGAGAAATATATATATATATATATATATATATATATATATATATATATATATATATATATATATATATATACACACACACCACACTCCACTCCATCCCCCATCCCTGAGGTGTTGAAGCTCCGTATCAATTAAAACCAGCGCTCGCCTGCATGTCAGCGTCCCGTTATAATCCCACACGGTTGATGGATCCAGCCTTAATTACTCTGATGAAGGCTTTTGTTCGGCTTTTCATTAAGCCACAGCTGTAGCTTTATGTAGCATGAGCGTGTAAAGTCTTATCTGATCATACGGTAGTCTTCTGATTTGCCTGTGTGTCTGTGCGTTTGTTCACTGGAGATAAGAAATTAGGATGTGTGGCCCAGCCTAAGTGCAGATGTAGAGCGGCTCAGTTTGTGCTCCGACAGCACACAGACAAATGAACAGCAGAAGCATAGAGAGGGGGTGAATAAATGAGTGTGGGGTGCCAGGCTGACTGATGAGGGCTCAGTAAAGGCCAGGCCGATTTGTCATACCCAGTCTCTCGTTAACTCACCATTAGTCACACACACACACACACACACACACACACACACACACACACACACCTCCTGCTTCAGGTCGCTTCTTGAATGAGCAACCCTCAACGTTGGACCCCTCACCCACATGATGGGGGTTGTGTTTGTGTTTTTCTTGTCTCTATATGCAAAACACTCTGGGGAGTCCTTACACAAAGACTAGCTAAGGCTATGTCCATATTAATCCAGATAAATTTGAAACCGCATCTTTTTCTCTGCGTTTTGGCCTTCCGTCCACACCGAGACGGCGTTTTTGTCCAAAACTGAGCTTTTTGAAAACAATATTAAAAAAAAAAACAATGATGTATTTTTTAATCATGTGACGCAGTCATGTGACCCATTCAACTCAAAACAAACAAGACGGTGGATGATTTTGTACTGCAGTTGTTGTGCCTGATATCCAGTTTGATAGCGTTATTAAAGATTAATGTCACTTTGTACAACCTTCAGATTGCATTTTTAAATAAACCTCTGACGGAAATTTCGCAGGCCAATAGGGTTGTCACGATACCATAAACATATCTTACGATACTATACCAGCTGAATTATCACGATACCCAGTAGTATCACGATACCACGCAATATTGTGTTAATTCATAATTCAAATCTACAAAATGAACCATGAGAATGAATAACTGGCAGCCGCACATACAGCATTATTTACAGTACTACCTTATTGACGATACTACAGTTAAAATAACACAGTAGCATCGGCAGTACTTTGAAACTTTAGTATCACGATACTACCATAGTACCGGTATACCGTGCAACCCTACATGCCAAAGCTTCTTACATCTTTACGCATGCGCAGTATAGGGGTGTAAGTGTTTTCAGACCTTTCAGTGTGAACGAGCAATTTTTGGAAAAGATTGGAAAACGCCAGTGTAGACGGAGAGTGTTTTAAAACGAAAATGCAGCTTTCAGATCTATCCGGATTAATGTAGACGCAGCCTAAAGCTTTGTATAATGTACACTCCTTGTCATGTTTTGACTTCAGTGTTGATCTCGGTGGATCAAATAGAAAGAAAATACTGTATTGACTACCTGCATTTTTGCTGCTAACACTATTTATAAAAAATATTGTATTCTTCTTCTTCTTATTATTTGTCACTTACTATACTCACTGCCTGGCTGCTACCCCAATAACTGCTATGTTGATATATGGTATAAGTTAATCTGCTGAGTACTATGTCACTGTATGTTATGTTTACATACACAGCATTTTTATTATTATATTATCTTGTTTCGCACTACGTATCTGACACCTATCACACTAGAACTGTGTACTAGTCATCGCTGCACTGTCTCTTACTGTGCCTATTGTCCTGTTTTAGTAATTATTGTACTGTCTTGTGCTGTTTGCACCCATGCACTTTATGTAGTCCTGTGTAGGCCTTATTTAGTTCTGTGTTGTTTTATGTAGCACCATGGTCCTGGAGAAACATTATTTTGTTTCCCTGTGTACTGTACCAACTATATGGTTGAAACGACAATAAGCCACTTGACCTGACTTGACCCTGGTTCGTCTCTCTGCGGCTTCATCACCACCTACTGAAAACGTGAAGAGAGTTTATGTAATATATATATAAATAATATACAGTCATGTGAAAAAAATAAGTACACCCCATGGAAATTGTTGGCTTTTTTGACCTATTTGGACAAGCAAACATTTGATCATCTTTGAAACAGTGCCTATTAATAAAGTTGATGCACTCTATCAGATGACATAAAATTGATATTTTGTAGTAATTTTCACAATTTAAATGAACAAAAAACAGATCAGTCACATGGAAAAAGTAAGTACACCCCTACATTTATCACACCTTAAACTCCGTAAAATTAAAATCAGGTGTTCAAGATTGGGTGCCAGTGATCAGAACCTGCTCAGGGAGTGCAGGTGGAACCGGTCTAATTTATACTCCTCTCATATCTGGTGTTCCCTTTGATACTGAGGTGTGCGGTATCATCATGCCAAGATCTAAAGAGTTCTGTAAGGCCACCAGAAAAAAGGTTGTGGACGCCTGTGAGTCTGGCAAGGGATTTTAAACAGATCTCCAAAATATTTGAAATACATCATTCCAGTGGAAGGAAAGCCATCTACAAATGGCGCAGATTTCAAACGACTGCCAATTTGTCCAGGACTGGCCGTCCCAGCAAACTCAGCCCAAGATGCAAAAAGAAGTCTCCAAGAGCCCCGAAATTTCATCACAGGATCTGCTAGTAAGTCTGGCAGCTGTTGGTGTTAAAGTGCATGCGTCTACAATCAGGAAGAGATTGCACAATTTTGACCTGCATGGGAGGCGTGCCAGGAAAAAGCCTTTGCAAGACTACAGTTTGCCAATGAGCATATAGGCAAAGACCAGGCCTTTTGGAATAATGTGCTCTGGACAGACGAATCAAAGATAGAGTTGTTTGGCCACAGTAACAGCAGACAAGTTTGGTGCATAAAATATCAATTTTATGTCATTTGATAGAGTGTATCAACTTTATTAATAGGCACTGTTTCAAAGATGATCAAATGTTTGCTTGTCCAAATATGTTCAAAAAGCCAACAATTTCCATGGGGTGTACTTATTTTTTCACATGACTGTATATATATATATACATAATGGTATATTAATACAGTGAAAGACTAGGTTATCATACAGTGAAAATTTCAAACCATAACTCCCTTTTACTATACTGATTGTAGGCTTGTTTGTAAGAGGGCATCATCGTAATCATCATCATCGCAGATAAATTCATTTCTCACTGATGATCACCACTTCTGTGTGAAGTCTTTGTGAAGTAGGCGCTAATAGGTGCATCCCTTTATCATTCTGATTAATGAACACTTTCGCACAAGGGGGCGTTTAAATATAGCCCAGAGCACCGTTTTGGAAGCAGAGCAGTAACCGGTTCCCAGGACTGAACCCAGGTACAGAAACAGCTCTCACACTTTGTTTAATGTACCAGACTCACGGTGCAAATCGACTCGGGTCTGAAAATGCTTTATTCACCATTTTCTTCCCCCCCCTTGGAATTTTACTGTAATATTTTCTATGGGTTTATTTTTTTTCCCCTGTTGTTGTTTTATGCAGATGCATGGAGGGGGTGTCATGTACAGGAGAAGCTGTCTGTGATGATTTACAGCAGCGATACAGGGGTGGTGTGAATGAACATGTCAGATTGTTATTGAATCTTTTTGCAGAAGTGCTCTGAAGCTCACATCACTCAGCCTCCTCAGTCTGCTCCAGGAATAGAACAGAAAAACGGCTGGAGAGAGAGAGAGAGAAAGAGAGGCATTGAGGTGCCATTAAAGAAACTGTTTCCATTATTAGTCAGTCCATGATTTACACCCCCACCCCCCACCCCAAAATCTGTGATACAGTTTGTGGAGTTTTTTGTGCTTTTTTGCGGAAAACTGCTTGAATTGGAGAAATCGCAATTGCACAAAACCGTCTTTCACAGTGATGTTTGTGAGTTTGTTTCGCAGTGAGCTTTTAGCTGTACCCGTGTTCAACGCACGTGAATCGACGAGGGCTTTGACTGAATGCACGTTGTGATGACATCACATGACGTGTCTTGGCCCAAATCTGCGGGAAACCTGCATTATTTTTGAAAATTGCAAGCTTCTCCAAATATTGCAGTGTTTCCTTGATTTTACGTTAATTTCTGCGGTCACATCGTACTTAATGTTCTGGTCCCCCCCCCCCACAGTTCCAAGAAATAGTCAGAATAGTCTAAACTCTCCACTAGAGTCCTGTTCTCTCTCCTTTCTCCCCCGATGCAGAGCTCCTATCTGTGGCATGTGGAAGCCGGGGTGTGATGTCTCTCTTCTCACTTGGCCTTTAGACTGGCATTAAGTGGCACACGAAGAGGGAGACTGGCATCTGGGCTTCTGTCCAGCCTCCAACAGCTTTTTAGCTTCCTGCCACGAGAATGTTAATGAGGGTCACACTCGGCTCCCAAGACAGCATTGTCTTCCTCATAATTATTACTGACAGGATCACGTCGGTTTGAAACCAACTGGTCATTGAGTTGGCCTAGTGATGCCAGTTAGCTGTGTGTATGGGGGTCCGCATGTTTTTGGCAAGTAACAATATGTGTCAAGTGGAATGGATGCAAGAACAATGCAATTTGTTTAAATAAATGTGTACCACAGCTATAGGTGTGGATTACTTTCCTATAACAGCAGCTCTGACAGTACTGTGGTTCCGGCTGTAATTCTCCTGATAGGATTGAATTACAGCTAATCACAGACTTGTATAGCAGGCGATCTACATAATCTAAGGCTAATAAGAAGTTATTTAACAAAGAAAAACACAGTTGTTGATGTGGTGATGCTTTTCCGTAAGGAGTTTTTAATGTCTGACGACTTTGTGCTTTCCGGTTTCTCTGTAACATGACAAGCTGTGTAGTTATTTTTGTCTTATAAGACAATAGAGTGGAAAAACCCTGTGGTATAAGAGGAATAAAAGACTTCAGGGCATGCTGTTACAGAAAACCAATCCAATATGGGCTGGTAATCACACTAACCTATCATGAATTAGTTTTTTTTTTTTTATAACAGCCTGTCATGAAGTATGTGCAAAGAATTTTGGTCAGTGCACGAGTCTAACACAAATAACTGGTTTTATTTACATTCATTACAAAAGGAATCCAGTTCACATTTACCACAACAAAAATATATCGTGTCACGTTTAGCTGCTAACACATGAATGCTTCTTACATACAGAAATTGTTGTAGCGTTGATGACTCGTCACTTTGCTGTTGACTCAGTTAGTACAATCTTCTCTACGTTGCGGTCCGTCTGATTTCAGTGAAAGAAGCAGACAGCGATGAACTCGGCTGCGGTACCTTAGTGGCTTTAGCAATCCGGCGCTGCCTTGGTGTCTTTCTGAGCGCTTGATTAGATCGGCTCTCTGTACGTGTCGTGCTCTTTGTGCGTCATTGTGTGAAGCCTGAGTGCCACTGAATACCTGTTATCGCCATCATCTGTGTCAGCATGGTGCTACGCCTCTTTACCTTGTGTGTTTATTTTTTTTCCCCTTGCAGCTCTTTTCCTGGTATTGTTGACGAGTGTGGTGAAACGTGTGTATGGCTGTGACTGTGTGTGTGACTGTGTGTAGCTCTCATTGATTGCTATCCATGCGTCACTGTGTTTTATTAGTAGATTAATAAGGTGCTCAGCAGGGTTAGAAGTATTGAGAGACAGAGAGAGAGAGAGAGATTTTTTTTGCTGCCGGACAGAACAGCAGGTTTATGCTGAAAAATCCACTCTGGGGTCGAAGGTTATGTTTTTATATTGTCTTTTCTTTGGTTGTTGTTTCACATTGTGACGCTAAGAATGGACCGTTGTAGATCATATATTGCTGTGTTCGTGGTGCCTTGTAAGTGGTAATTTGCAGGTTGTAATAACATCATTTGGAAGCGATTTGTCGGCCAGTAGCTCAAACACTTAAGTAGAAATTATGCTTCAATTTTTTACGTGTGATACAGATTTCGTCATCAGCAGAGTGTGTGCGTTTTTTATTAACAGCACGTACTTTGTACGCGCAGGTCGCACACGCGCAATTATTTCTCTTGCACTATTTAGTTGTTCCATATGGTGGCAACTGTGACCCAGGGCCTGCTGATTCTGAAGGTAGTCGAAGAAAAAACGGAATAAATGGAAGAGACGGCACGAGTGAATTCGCCATCCCTCACTCTTTTCAGGTCGAGTGTTTGTTTATTTATTTTTAATTAAATTTCTTCTTCGTCTAGTAACAAGTGACACAGCATGTCTTTCTCCTCCATTGTTCTTTGTGTTGTTGTGGTTTTTCTTCGTTGTCGTCCTTCACACCAGAAGACCTGCTTTACTGCTCTGTACTGACTCTTATAGGCCAGGAGGGGTAGTTCAAGTTGTCATAACACGACTGCATCGACCGCCTGTGTACATGCGTGTACATGTCAAATGGAGTATACTTTGAAAGGCTATGTGTACGACTGTGCGCATACACCAGCATACAGGCAAAAAAACTAAGTATACCAGAGGCTTTAGAGAGAGAGAATGAGCGAGAGCTCCCCCCCCCACGCCCCCACCACCCTTGCTGGTTTATTAGCGGTGTTGTGTAAACTGTCTCCCGAGCGAGGGAATGTGTGCGAGGGTTTCTGTATATTTGGTGTTTTGGTATGCAGCTGTTGGTTTCATTGAAATGCGAGGGTGTAATAAGGTACTCTGTGGCTCCAGCCTTCCAAGTCAGACATGTAAACATGGAAAGATGCCTCGAAGAGCAGATATCCCTCACTCCCATGAACAGCATTAGGACAGTTCCTGCATTTCTCAGCCTCACATTATTATGTAGCTCAATACAGAAGAAATTCAGCCTAACTTGGCTACGTATTTGAGGACACTCTAACGCCTCATGGTTATATCCATCAACCCAAAAACAACAAAAAAAAAAAAAGTGTATCAGAGAGTAAATTCCTCTTCTATTAATTTGCTTATATTAATTTTTGAAGCTGTCACATAACTGAATACAGAGGATGAGCGGTGCTGCCGAGGACCTGTGTGTACAAGCTGCAGCACTAAAAGTCTGTACAGATGTGACGAGTTGTGTCTGGGGTATTGGGTATCTGTACTCCATGTCCTATTTAGAGATGGTTCCTTCTGTGTTTTTATGAGTCAGATGCATAATTTGGAGGTCTGAGTGTGCCTTTGCTGTGGCGTTTGTAGCTTCTGGACTTTGTCGACGCTACCTGTTGTGCTTTGGCAGTGTGTTCAGTCGACTGTACACACGAAATAGCAGTGAACAGAGGGAGGAAGAAATGCCGGAAAGCCAGTTATATTCAGAGATGGTGTCAGTGTTATATCTCTCTCTCTCTCTCTCAGTCTCCTCTTCTTCCTCTCTGTGTGGCAGGTTTGTTTTAGGAGAATAGCGGAAGGCGGAAAATGGAGCAGAGACCAGTCTGACTTTAGAGGAAGTGGAAATCTCTTTACTGCTTGCGCTATTTATCAGCCTCCACCGATGCCTCAGTATAGCTGTCAAAAATTCTCTTTTAAGTTTCTAAGCCAATCCACTGTCTCGGGAAGGCGGAGGTGAAAGTAAGGGTGGAGATTGTGAAGGGTGCGCTTGTTTAATATTGAACCATGCAAAATCAGGATGGCTGAAAAGTTGACCACCAGTGAAATGTGTGTGTGTGTGTGTGTGTGTGTGTGTGTGTGTGTGTGTGTGTGTGTCATCAGAAATCAAATGAAATTAGACGTTTCAGAGCTTTTTAATCGCTGTCTTTTAGCCATATGGACACCAGTATCATCTTATATCTGTGGGTGGGGAATTTACTTCCATCAAAAAAAAGTTTTTTGACGATTCATGTTTGTGCAAATCTTCTCAACGGTCCAGTTGCTCTATAGAATCATATACGTCTCGGCCCCCCCAGAGGACGGTCTTGCTCCACAGTAGGTCGTAAATATGTAATTACAACTTGTACACTAGGAATTTTCTGATATCCCCAACTTGTCGTGTGGAAACACTCAACATGGCGGCGGCTTCAGCAGTAAAATGTAGTTAAGTAGTTATCTCGTAATATTTCTGTGTAATACTTCGTATATTTGATTCTTATTATTGTCTTAATAAGAAAAGACATACAGTACAGTTTAATGTAGCAAGCACCGAGTTGGAGTTGTTTAGGTTTGCAACAAGACATGTCTGCGTTATTAATAAACACGTTATTGTTACCTGATGCACGTTCTGTGTTCTTCAATATTTAGCAATAGCATAGAAATGTGATTTAATGTTGTGATTATGTATTTTGCCGTTGTCAGCAGCATTTCACTCTGATACAAGTAGAACGTCCAGGTCGTCATCTAAGTAATTACGGTAATTCCGACAGTTCCGTAGCAGAGAGCATCAACATCAGTTCAATGGTGCATTTTTGTCACATACTATCCCCTTTACCAATCGTGAAGAAATAAACGGCCGGAGTTTAATCGTTTTGAAGAGGGAGGAGTTTGTACAAGGTCGCGACACTTTTCGGAGGTGTTAGGAGATTCAGCACGGCGTGGTGTGTCTCGAACGCTGTCGGCTGCTGTGTAAGGCAGTCGAACGCTTTAACGTTAAAGCCGTCATTCTTACTTCTTGTTTCAGAAGGGAATGAGTCAATTTACGGAACCAAATCACAACTAAGAAGCCTTTTCATGGGGACTAAAATCCATTCATGGGACCGCGAACACACAGACCACAGGATTTAGAGCGGTGTTGTTGGCACTCATTTTCACTGCAGTTTCTGCAGGTTTCTGAGTGACTGTCCCCAGACAGTCTGCCCCCAGTCATTAGAGATTCCATCTGACTAGAAAAAAATTTCAAACACTTCACCAGATTGTACCATTCTGCAGGAGATACCACACACAATTTCCTTTACTCTCCAGAATACATATGCGGATATTTATCTGAACAGGGAATGTTAAACGCATAGCATAATGTGTATGAGTGTGGCTGGCTGTGTGTGCGTGCGTGTGTGTGTGTGTGTGTGTGTGTGTGTGTGTGTGCGTGTGTGTGTGTATGTGTGTGTGTGTTCTACTGTTTTTGGCCAGTAGCCACTTCCACTCTTACCCTCTTATCCTGTACATATTCTCTCCTGCCTACAACTCAGTAACGCTTAAAATACATCCACTTCTGCAGGTTTTTTCTCTCACTATTCCGTTTGTCCCTGTCTGGCGCATGTTTGAGGAAGAGCAGATATGTCCTGTTCAGAACACATATCAGTGTCGCATAACCGCAGCAGTCCTTTATCACACCATCCGAGTGTGAATGTGTGTATTTTATTTACAACTCCAGTTCTGGAGGTCTGCACAGTTTGCCAGTTTTAACACACCCACTAATTAACTTGAGAGCTGACGGAGCACAGAAACAGGGGCAAGAGTATTGTTTACTAGACTTCCAGAAAATGTAACTATGTGTGGAGTGTGTAAAGTGTGGAGGCTGTGTGTGTGTGTGTGTGTGTGTGTGTGTGTGTGTGTGTGTGTGTGTGTGTGTGTGTGGCTCACCAAGTCTGAAATCTGGGACAGGATTAGAGGCTCAGATCTGCACACCTACCTCAGCTCATTACCGTTCTCCTGTGTAGTTGATGCAGGAAGTCGTAATGTGACAGTCCAGTGGAAAGCCTATGCCCATGGATCATTGCTAATTGGGAAGAGGGTGTGTTATAGATCGTGTTATAGATCAGATATCACAGATGACCCGCTTAAATGTGTTTGATCAGAGCTTACATTTCATGAGCATTAGACTCCACTTTGACGTCACCGTTAACCAACCTGTCATCAGGGTAAATGATGAACTCTATCGCCGTCTGCCCTCTTCCACATCCGTGAGCTCACAGATGGCACTGATTGGCTAGGGTCAAGGTGATTGACAGGGGGGAGAGAGAGAGAGAGAGAATGCCACCCCTCCCACGATGAGAGTAACATTTTGCTGTCTTAGCTCCCGGTCTGGGATGGCTGTCGCATCGGTGGGATTCGAGCTCAGTCTCCTGAGCCCTGGGTGAACGCTGTTCTGTTGTTTCCACTCAGGGGCAGGAGCAATGTTTTTAAAGTGTTAAAGGCTCATCCTATTTGAGAAACAGCATAACCTTTATCCTCCAGGGTTAATTAGGTCAGATTTGAAGCCTGCCTTGTCCTTCTTGATTAATACATGTTCTGTGAAAGTTAGGCAGTAATTAAAAAAAAAAATAAAATCCCACAGCACTAAAGGTTAAGCAGGAATCCCAATCGAAGAATTGAAATGCCTCATCAAAAGTCACCTCAGGTCTTTTTCGCCAGCAGCCTGACCTGACTTATATAACGCAGACAGATGGTATATATATATATATATATATATATATATGTGTGTGTGTGTGTGTGTGTGTGTGTGTGTGTGTGTGTGTGTGTGTGTACAGTATGTGCTGATTTTGCTTGATGCTCTGACAGTGACATTGATCCTGAGGCTGTGAGCAGATTCACACTGACACCAGTCGATGTGTGTGCTGTCGCATCGACCACAGCAAACCCACCAGACATGTGGCCACCGCATGCGCCAGCGAACAGTTAGACGATATATCATGATGTTCCCACTTCCCACAAGTGCTTCAGATCGTCGTCACTTCCTCCAAGTTGTGTTTATGCCCTGTGACAAATTGTGGAGCAGTTGTGAGTAAACTGATACCACATGCACCGCGCGCTAGAAGTGACGATTTGCCGTGTTTCAGAGAGCACACGAACGTACTGATTTATTTATTTATTTTTAAATAAACTGTGATCCAAGGTTCAGCAGGCTTTCTAATATGAAAATGTACAGTACTGTGCAAAAGCCTTAGGCAAAAGAAATACTGTAGAGCAAAGATGCCTTCAAAATAATGAAATTAAATGTTTCTACACTTAAAAAAATACCGTAAAGAAAACAGTAAACAGTAGTAAATGAAACAAAGTCAATATTTGGTGTGACAAAAAAAATAAAAATAGTTGTCTCTGGTACAATGTGTGCAGTTTTATAAGGAAATGAGCTGGTAAGTTTTATTGAGCATCTTGCAGAACCAGACACAGTTCTTCTGGAGTCTTTGACTTTCACACTCGCTTCTTATTTTTGCAGCAAAACCCAGCAGCCTTCATTGTGTTTTTTTGTCTGAAAAGTGTCTCTTACATAATATGCTGCTTTCTTTTAATTTTGTGCTAGAAAACTAATGTTTTGGAATCTAAAATGTTTTTTGTACTGATTTGATAATGTAGAAGCAATCAAAAAAAAAAAAAAATTCTATAACAAAGTTTGTACTAAAAAATATAGGGTGCCTAAAACTTTTGCACAGCACTGTATATTGCTGCATATATGGTTTTCCTCTTGTGATGGGAAGACTGGGAAAACTGGGGAAAAAAACATGTCTCCCCTCCTCCAAAAGCAGGAAGCAGCTGTAGCAACATCCTGTAGCCGAGTGGTATCCTGGGAGAGGACCAGCAGCAAACGCGCGGCCCTTAGTAGCCCCAGAGAGACGCGGCAGAGAGGCAACAATGCAGGCCAGTGTGTTTTTGGTCCACCGGGGACGACCGGCTGCATTCTTTCCATTTGCTCAGTGGCTCTCGGCATCGAACCATCGAGTGTGTACGCACAGTACAAAGGCATGGCTATTCATCTGCACATGCTCTCAGTCAGTTGGAGTGTGTCAGGGAACGGGAGAGGAATTGTGTCTGTGTGTCTGTGTGGTCTGGCGTGCTTTCCCCTGACTTTTGTGCTGCGGTGAAGTCTTTGTGAGTGCGAAACTTTTTTTTTGGAGTTTTGTTTGTTGGGTTGCAGTGAAAACCGCACTGGGAACCAAGGCTTCATGTTGCTATTTAGGGAAATGCAGCGCTGGAGATGAAACAGTCTGTTCTCTGTGTCTTGAGACCGAGACGGAAAGACGGTTTAGAGATCTGAGGAGGGAGGATGCAGGGAGGGTAGAGAAGTGAGAGAGAAAAGCGTGCTGCAGTGTGTGTGTGTGTGTGTGTGTGTGAGAGAGAGTTAACTTTCAACCTGTGACTTGTACATGCCTTTAAAAGTGCCCAGGGTATTAGGTAGGTAAGGTACCATCAATAAAGAGAAGACTCGATAAAGTACGGAAGCCCTAAGCGGCCATACATTATTATTATTTTTTCTTTTTTGTTTTCTCGTGATCTGGACTTAATTTTTCTTTGTACTGTGACATAACATGTTGTTTTTATTGTTCCGGAGGCACCAAAAGCTTTGCGCAATCCCGCAGCATCATGGATGAACAGATTCCTTTTTATTTTGATCAGGGACTCACTCAAGTTGAAATAGCTCTCTGTCTGTCAGTGAACAACTTCCACGTTAGTGTCCGACACTTGAGAAGGGGACACCCCATATGAAGTCCATCTCTGCAGCGGGTAATTATTACATTTATGATGGCGATGGTGAAGATGTCAATGCGCATGCAACACCAGTCCCATTCACAAGGCACCAGATGTTCTCGTGATAAAATGACGTCATGAGAAAACAACTTTTCGTTACGTCGAGATCACGAGAAAACAAAGATAGAAAAAAATAACACATGGCCGCTTAGGGATTCCATAATAAAGTAAATTGGTAAATGGTCTGCACTTATATAGCGCCTTTTAATCTTAACGTTTCTGCAAAGTGCTTTACACTGTTTCTCATTCACCCATTCATTCACTCTCTCTCTCACACAAACACACATGCACAAGGTGCTAGTCCTGCTATCGGGAACAACTTGGGGTTCAGTGTCTTGCCCAGCGTCTTGTTCAGTGTCCTTGGAGGGACCAGGGATTGAACCGCCAACCCTTCGATTAGTGGAAAACCTGCTCTACCACATGTATGAATAAAGAGTGATGGGAACCACTTGTTTAAATCTACAGGTGCATCTCAAAAAATTAGAATATCGTGGAAAAGTTAATTTTTTCCCGTAATTTAATTCAAAAAGTATTAAATAAAAAATAATAAAAAATAAAAGTATTCTAGATTCATTACACATAAAGTGAAATATTTCTAGCCTTTTTTTGTTTTAATCTTGATCGCAGCTTACAGCTCATGGAAATGAGATACTGGAAAAATCCAGTATCTCAAAAATATCAGAATAAAGAATTTATAATACAGCAATGTCGACCTGAGAAGACTCTAATCAGCTAATTAACTCAAAACACCTTTTTACTCAAAACACCGCTGCTCACCCATGTCCTCTTTTCAGATGAAAGTAAATTTTGCATTTCATTTGGAAATCAAGGTCCCAGAGTCTGGAGGAAGAGTGGAGAGGCACAGAATCCAAGTTGCTTGAAGTCCAGTGTGAAGTTTCCACAGTCAGTGATGATTTGGGGTGCCATGTCATCTGCTGGTGTTGGTCCACTGTGTTTTCTCAAGTTGAGAGTCAATGCAGCGTCTACCAGGAGATTTTAGAGCACTTCATGCTTCCATCTGCATGCAAGTTTTATGGAGATGCTGATTTCCTTTTTCCAGCAGGACTTGGCACCTGCCCACAGTGCCAAAACTACTAGTAACTGGTTTGCTGACCATGGTATTACTGTGCTTGATTGGCCAGCCAACTCACCTGACCTGAATTTTGTCAAGAGGAAGATGAGAGACACCAGACCCAACAATACAGACGAGCTGAAGGCCGCTATCAAAGCAATCCGGGCCTCCATAACACCTCAGCAGTGCCACAGGCTGATTGCCTCCATGCCGCATTGATGCAGTAATTCGTGCAGAAGGTCTGCCTTAGCTGGCCTGCTGAACAAACACCCGTCTTGTTTGTTAAGCTTACAAACAGTGACGATTAACCTAACCTGAGCAGCTTGTGGCAGCCCACTACAATTAGCTTTTTGGAGACCTTCAGAAAATCCACTTAAAAACTTGGACTACGAAAAGCTCAGATGACATGATGTTCAGCTTTTCCCAGCTGTGAAACGCCATGCCATGTCTCAGCTTTATTAAAGCCCTATTCTAACTTGCATGAATGTATGTGTTGGAAAGTTCTAATTTTATTCTACTTTTAGTTATTCAATGTAAGGAATGCTGTAGGAAAAGGATTTTTTCCCCCATTGCATTAAATTTCTAAATATGACTATTCATAACGGGCACTTAAGTAATTTCTTGGCGCCTGAATCTCAGCTGGTGTTCTACACCACATGGCCGAAAATTTGTGGACGCCTGACCATCACACCCAAATGTGGGTCTTCCCCAAACAAAGTCCCACAAAGTTTAAAGCACACAATTGTCTAGAATGTCTTTGTATGCTGTAACATTAAGATTTCCCTTCACTGGAACTAAGAGGCCCAAACCTGTTCCAACATGACAGTACCCCTGTGCACAAAGCGAGCTCCATGAAGAAAAGTTTTACCAGGTTTGGAGTGGTCTACACAGACCTCACTGTACACATTTGGGATGAACCGGAACGCCGACTGCACACAAGGCCTGAAAAAAGCTAATCCCCAACATCAGTGCCTTACCTCGCTAGTGCTCTGGTGGCTGAATGGGAAAATCCACGCACCATGTTCCAAAATTTGGTGCAAAACCTTTCCCGAAGAGCAGAGGTGGTCATAACAGCAAAGGGGGATGAAATCTGGAATAAAATGTTTAAAAGGCACATATAGGTGTGAAACGTGGCTTTATGTCGTATGTTATACCTTATGGTGGTGGTCGAATCATAAATTCATTAGCTAGCCCACCAGGCAAGTCAAAGCTCCAACATGCGTTCTGCTTGACAGAAGTCCAATTAACAGAGCTAACAAGCAGCAACTAACATAATTGAACTCGAAAGTATGGCAAGTTAATTATGTGCATTAATACAGACTATGGAAAATCAAGCAAGTACTTGAATCCCTGAGAGGAACGAATTTATGTATTCATGGCCTTTATCCTCTGCTGATAACATCACCGGTGACGAGGCATCACGTTTTTTTGAATTGATTTATTCGTCTTTATTTTCACTTTATGAAGTGTCGAAATGTGAGGTGCCTGTATGTTGTGCTGGCATTAGACTTCATCATTATGCAACTCTGCACTGTTCACATCTCCTCATGTTCCCGATTCCGGAAAGAGTGTCTAGGATCTGTTCATAATAATTCATATGCCTAATAAAAATATTTCCTACAAACAGCCAGACCAAGTCCTCAGCATGTGTGCGTATTGGACGGTGACGGGATTCGGGAAAGAGTAACACACCACAGCGTCGAGAAGTATATGAACCAGTCGGAGCATGTCACATTTAAACAACGGTAGAGAGTAGAATTTTCTTTCTCTGGTTGTTGGATGAGTGAAGTAAACAAACAAAGAGAAAATAAAATAAACGCGTCTAAATAATCTGCTTGTCCCAGGCGCCAGGGCTTTTATCCCTCCCTCTCCAATGTTTTTATAGTATAAAGGAAGCCGTTTGAGTTTCAGACTGTGTGCTGTAGGGGCTTCAGTAAAAACAAAATGGCTGCTGCGTGAAGAGAATTGAAGATGGTGGATTTTAACATGGGTTCCGTGTGAGTGTCAGAAATATAAGTTGGTAAACGAATACAACAAATAAACAGCTTCTTTGTCTTTTGTGTAATGTCTTTTATAGGATACACACTCATAGTGTTGTCCGTATTGCTGCTGTTTTCCTGTGTGTTGCCATATAAAATGATCCAAATAGGTTTACACTTTCTTCCAGAGCTCAGTGGTCACTGATGGATCTTGAGCTCAGCTCTAAGTGCAACTCCCCCCCATCAACCCCCCCCCCCGTTTTTAAAAAAAATTTTTTTTTACAAATTTTTTTATTTTTTTTTAATAAAGAGTGTTGTTAATTGTAGCTTCCTTTAGCTTTTCTAGTGTTGGGCATTAACCCAGGCATCATAAATCTGAATTGCATCTCTAATGGGCTATGCAACATGCTCACATGCAAGCTGTCACCATCGGTGCTGCAGCTGCTGCTGGCAGGCACATTTGTGTGCGCGCACGCGTGTGTGTGACCTACTTCTTCATTTCCCCTCAGACCTGAGCCAGCATCCGTGAGAGCAAGTGCAAGGGGGTTAATACTGTAGGGCGAATGTACGAGAAAAGCTTAAACGGTGAAGGCACTCAGAAAGCTGCCGAGTCTCAGGGATTCCTGAAGAAGACGATGGTGCACATGCCGTCCTAAACCATTCAGAAGGTCACAAGCTGAACCTGTGGTTCGACCTAACAAAGCCATGAGGAAGCTGCTCCCTGTGCTGCACTTCTACATCTGACACCAACAGCTCTTTGTTTGAAAAAGCTAATCTCATGTTCCTCTGAGGTTTCCATGATCATCTTGCGCTCACGTCCTTCTTCTGGGTTTCCACGTTTTCAGTCTGCTAAAGGCTGTCCTCCTACACGTTGTTCCATCAGTCGGTTTCCGCAATCCATTTTCTCACACACACACACACACACACACACACACACACACACACAGCCCCACTGTGCGAGCACATCAGCATGTGTGTGAGTGGATGTGCACGAGCCCATAGCTGCTGAGACGTGTGTTGTGTTGGATCCCAGACTGAGCGGGTGGGAAGGCTAAGCAGGTCATGGGAAAGTAGAAATGGATGAGTGGCTGATTTAATAACCAAACTAACCGCACACACACACACACACACACACATACACACGTACACCCCCCCACACATACGCGAACATAACTGTAGTATCTGTAGTAGCCTGCTGTGGTAAAGATTTGATTGGCTACCACAGTACACTGGAAAGACCAATATTTAAACTTTACTGTAGTGATAAAAGCTCTAGGGTGTACTAGGGTTCATTTGGATGACGATAGAGAGCCTGATTTTTTAATTTTTTAAAATTTTTTAACAAACCAGGATTCACATAATCTGTTCAGTTAATGAACAGATATTCTTATGAGATTGGAAAATGTAGTGTAACCAAATATTATTCTACTGAAATTACACGTTCCTCATGTCAGTTGCGGCACACATGCTTGTGTGGGACAGAAGATTTACTGGATGTCAGGTCAATATTTCATCCCACACAGAAATCAAAATCTTATTGGATTAACTATGTGCTCACATTGGCAATGCATGTTTATAATAATTCCACGATCAGTGCAAACATAATTTTTATGCTTTATACACTAACCCGGTGAATGAAAACACAGCTCCATACGAGGGCAACCGCGGGGGTAAAACGAAATGCAGCATTCCTTCTGGTGTAACATACGCTTAACGTTATTGGTGTGCTATATGTATTATTTATATCATCCGTCTCGTCTTACCATGAGCTTCCTATCTGAGTGAAAATGGTCCGTTCTTGACGCCCACATCTATGCTTTTTTAAAAAAAAATCAAAAGCCTTCAAGACGTCGCTTAAAAAAACAAACAAAACTTACGCTGTCACTGAGAATTCGAACCTTTGAGAATGATATTTTGTTCGTATGCCACAAATTGTTGACTAGAGTAACAGGATGATTGTTTACCTTCAATTTGGAAATAGATTGCATGTGGAATTGGGAGGAAGATTGACCGAGAAAAATGACTTTTGACCTTGGCCTGTCAAGCTCCCGCCACTGATAATTAGATTAGATGAGATTAGGTGTCTGACAGACTGTCATGGATGTATTCATGGGTTGCATTAGCGTTAAATCGCTCAGATAGGGGCTTTAATTTAAAAGCCGGATTAGTATTTGTGCCGCGATGCTGAGATACGTGTCAGTCAGTGACCAGGCTTCTGGCTGCTTCTCTGTCTGACAGCTTCTGGCTGCTCTCAAGCCTGGTTCATGCTCTTGGTAACCGCTCAAGAAAAACCCTCGAGCATTTCTGGTTCATCAGAACAATAGGAGGATCCTTAGGCTGTCCTTCGAACAGGTGATGTAGGACACAAGAACATCTGTGCAAACAAAATGGCTTTATCCAGCCTTGACAGTGATAAAGATCTTGCAGGTTTCTGTGTGAACTCATCTGTGGAAGATGATACAAAGTCACAGTCTCAAAACAGCTCCATTGCATTGACTTTAGAAAAAGAAGAGAATAATGCCTACGAATAAATCAGAAAATGTATATTGTGTACGCCCCATTTAGAAAAACACCCATCAATGCTACTTAATTGATAAGTCTCAAAAGTCTCCATATATGGGGGACTGTGTTTGCCAGCTCCACGTCGGTTGTGCCTTCGTCAGTGCATGTTCATGGACGTCCACTTCTCGGTTGGTCCCCAACACTTCCAGTCGTTTCCAGTCGTTCATCTCAGGAGGTGTCAGCTCATAATAGAGAACTTTGTACTTTGCACTTTCTCATTAACGTGACAAGCTGCATTTTTCACGCCAGATTGTCCGTCCGTCCATCCGTCCGAGATCATTCTAAGCACGATATCTCAAGAACGAGTGGTTGAATGTTTGTAGGATTTATACGAAGTTATCCTTGTAACCAGCAGATGAACTGATTTTGAAATTGTTCCAAACAGGGTCAAGGTCACATCAAGGTCAAATGTCTGAAATAGTTTGTCCTCAATAGCTTGCTTCCTGTTTGTCATATAAAGGTGCTGCTTACATGTACGCGGTCAGGAACCCGAGGCCCATTTTCATCGCTGTCTACGATTTTTGCCATCAATCCATCCATCCATCCAAGATTTTGGAATTGATCCAAACAGGGTCAAGGTCAGGGCAAGGTCAAAAGTATATTTTAAGGATATTTCTGGCATTCGCGTTAGTAGCAAGAAGGAGTAGACTTGTTAGTGACATTAACTTCAAATGAGAGAAAAAAACAGAAGATATTGAGGGAACGATTGTCTGTTGTTCTTACTGCTCTAACATAAGTGATAACAGGAACTAACATGTTTTCACTGTATGAAATATAAAGATACGCTGATAAAAAAGTGCAATGTATCATTCTTTAATTAGTAAAATAATTGCTCGTTTTTGCAAATTGCTGTGCTGCAAGAGGAATACAACACATTGGGACATACTGTTATAAGAAGTTTTTTTTTTTTTTTTTTTTTTTTTTTTTTTTTTTTTTTTTCTCATGTTGTCATTGATTATTTTCCTGTAACAGCACGTTTTATTCCTTACTTAACTCTTTACTTGATATAATAATGATGAGTGCTCTTACTTCACTACATTTCGGGAAATGTGATTGAGAAACGTAAAACTATTAGCTGTGCCATCTGTAGCAATGCAGTCTCCGAAATCGGACGCCATCTCCTAAAACAAAGCAGAGGAGTTGAAGCTTCATACTGATGCACGAGGAGGTGGGCGGCTCATTTGGACTTTCTTTCAAAGGGTGAATTATCTCTGTAGTGGTGTTTGGACTTTCCAAAGGTTATCCGTGAGCTCAGTGCTTTAATGTCTGTCATCTTGCTGAAACTTTGAAGCAGCAATTGTTTTCCACAACAAACGTCTCACAAACAACATTCTAATTTCTCTAGTAGTTTGTGTGTGTGTGTGTGTGTGTGTGTGTGTGTGTGTGTGTGTGTGTGTGTGCGTGCATGCACACGCAGTGTGGGTATGAAACCCAGTATTTACACCAGGTGTTCCTTTTTGGGAAAAACGGCCCCAAATGGTCCGAATTTCTGTGACCTGAAGATTTTTTTTTTCATTTATAATTTATAACAAGATTTATAATATAGAACTACTGGAACATCTGAACATTTTATTATGTCAGGAAAATATGTGTAACGTAAGTGACTAAAATCATAGGAATATTCCTTGCACTGACTAACCAGTCTAAAGGGAAGTGTTGTTGTGTTCTAAGAAAATCCAGGCTGAGGTGGTGTGACACGGCCTAAGCGAGCGGCATTATTATTCACACACTTGCTGCGTATCTTATGCACATCCAGAAGATTTAAAAGCAGCATCCACTAGACGGCACATGTTGGTCAAAACGTCTCTGTCCATCAGATTTCCAATTTGAAACTGTAAAATGTTTGTGATTTTATGCACAGCAATGTTAAACCCACTGACTTCGTTTACATGCACATCAAATTCCGTTTAGAGTCTATATTTGGGTGGCAGCCATAATCCGAATGCGATGTTTATGTGCGTACAGGCATCAGAATATTCCTGTATACATGCTTGTTGTAAGTATGTAAGCCTGAGCTGCCATTCCTAAGTACCTAGCCTACAGCTAAGTATCTGTTAGCACCCACAATTCCCTTTTGTATATATCTCCTTTCAGTGTAGGGGTGGGCAGTATGACCAAAAATCTATTTCGTGGAATGAGTAATTTTATTTCATGGTAATGATATATATTACATTCTGGTAAATCAACTGTAAATCAATTGTATGCTTTGACATCATTTAATTTTAAGATGATAAAACAGGTTACTTGTGCTACCGCTGCTAGCGGGAACATTCACGCGACACAGTTTGCAAATAACATTTTTCTGCTCTTTGTCAGATTTTGTAAACCCGAACCACGTCCATACCACCGATGTCGCGCCTCTTTTCATAACAAGTTCCTCCTCCTGCTCAGGATTGGTTTGTGGGACTTCTTCACCAGCGTGCTTATCTTTCTCCATGTTTTTCCTCTCACAACTACTCTTATGTGCAGCTTCTCGATCGTTCTCTCGTGCAGGAGCGGTACGCACAAAGTTAACCACGCCCACTTATTCACATTTCTCGGTATACACGGAATAGAAAAATCTGTAACGGTAGACAATTTATTCCACGGTAACAGTATACATCATCATACCGCCCAAGCCTACTTCAGTGGATTTTCTGAATACGGTGTTTACATGTGACACATTTCCCATTAAAACCGGCATTTTCCAGGGGTGGGAATCAGAATTTGGGGAATCAGAATATTGTCTTAATCTGAATTGGGCAATCGGCTTGCGGCGTTTACGTGACTCAGTACTAATTAAAATATTGCCAAATTCTGATTAATATCGGAATATTGATGTGCATGTAAACGTAGTCACCAACTAGCTCTGTCTCTCTTGAAACCATCTGCTGTCATCATGATGGTTGTCATGCCTGAGTCTCAAATCAAATACTCTTACCTTAAATCCAAAAGTAGAGAATCCAGAAGGCTGGTAAGCAAAACAGACCGTTCGGTAGGTTTAAAGGTGACATGAGACGTTTTTAAAATGTAACCATTAACTGTAATGAGTAAACCGGTTAGTGTTGGTACTCAATAACGGTCTAGAATAAAGTATTCTAGATTAAAGTGCTCTAAAGTATTCTAAAATAAACGGTCTAGAACACAGTACACAAGTATTCGATATTTAGTTTAATTAAATTTTATTATTTTGCACTGTAACATTAGTCATCCCTTTATTATTGGTCATTTATGTTTATATGCCAGTTTTGCAGAGGTGCCAACATCTGCACCTTCTTCTGGTAGTGGTTACTTTCACTTCATGCCAACTTGATCTAGGTGAATTTATGAGCCTTTTGTCTTGTGAGCATTTAGAGTAGATACATGCAGGACTGTGAGCTCTTTACTGATTCATAAGAATTCAAGGAGCTTCTTATTAATTACTGCGTTTTTCTTGGTGCAAGAAAAAAGTTCTTCGACTCATCCATCAACATACGCTAGTGTTTTTGTGGTAAGATTCTACATTTGAGCTCAGTGTGGGTGGGGTCAGAACGGTGGGTTTAGTAGGATGGGATTGGGGGTGTGGCTTTAGTGGAATCTAATTAGCACACAGTATTAATGCTGAGGTAGTGAGAGTGTATGCTTACTGTTTATAATGTTGGGTGGCATGTGTAATTTTGTTGCATCATCAGTGACCAACATGTGTGTGTGTGTGTGTGTGCGTGTGTGTTGCAGATGCCTTTGTGAACAGCCAGGAATGGACCCTAAGTCGCTCAGTACCAGACCTCAAAGTGGTGAGTGCTGCTTCCTGTTCTTCTCCTGTTCTACACATTCATCACCTCAATATCACAATAACTGCAATCAAAACTGTTGTGTTGCATTAAAATAAATGCATCTGATGCTACCTTTGAAACCAAATTCAATTATTAAAAACTGAAAAGAAAGACCAGTTAAAGATTTGAATAACAATGAAATCTGCTGCTTACAGTCAGAGGTTGTAATTGTTATTAAAAGACGTACACATTTACAAAAAAATACATCAAGATACCTGCGATATCTTAGAGTGTATTGTCATATTCGTCATATTTTCCAGATTTGTCTAGATTAAAGCAAATTGCACTTCAGACTAATATAATTCTTCTAGAATCTGTTTAACAAACATTAAATGTCAGTGTGCATTAGTGGTGTGTGTTCTGACTCATTTCCCCATTACATTTCTGCTAGCTTGTGGCAAATGTTTCTATTCGTCATGGTCTGTAATGTAGGAACTAACGATTATTTTCATAATCGATCAATCAGCTGATTGTTAATATTATTTTTTTCAGATTTCAGGTTGCCCGAATGGGGGGAAACCAAACTTTCAGTACAATTTTTCCTTTTATTTAAAATAAAATCCACAAACTGAGTGTTACAAATATAAACTTCAGACTAAATACATATATTTTATATAAATTGGTTTCTGTTACTCACTGCCTTTAGGCATATTGTTTTACTTATGTTTACTTTGATCGTGGCATTTTAATTAGACATTACAGATCTTACTTGCACTACACTGTTTATCACCGCATCTACATTGCGATTTAGGTGTAACGTGGCCTCGTTACTAATAGGTCACTCCCGTTATAATAAACGACAATAAACTTGAATTAAATGAAACTTTTTAAGTAACTCGCACCAGTTTCCCCCAGCCTCTTGCACACAGTGGAGCAGTTTGGATATAAACATAAGTTTGTGCTCGTGCATCACTGTCGTGCTTCCGTGCTACACAAGCTCCGCTTCATAAAGTTTGCAGGTTACAGTCTTCGTCACGGCATTTAATATAAAATTCTCCCCTGCATTAGAGGACTTGGAGGTCGCACACTTTTCCGCGGTCACTTGACGATTACGCCTCCGTCTGATGGTGACTGAGGTCATGTTGGGCATAAAAGTTTATGCTGACAGCAACAGTAAACTGTAGAAATTCATTGTCATTGACTCTGGATATTCTGCTAAACCCAGCAGCGTTGTATTACGTCCATTTGACGTCATGTGCCATCGAATGGGAAACGGCTTATACTTGGAGAAGGTCCTGGCTGCAACCTGCAGACCGGGGCAGAGTTGCAAGTTTTGGAGGGGCTACATGCGTCACTCCACCCATAACTAGTCTCATTGGTTAGTGGCAATGTAATGATGTCGAACCCTAACCCCTAACTCTTATGGGCGGAGCTACACATGTAGCCCCACCCAAAAGTGCAGCCCCGCCCCGTTCTGCAGTCTGCAGCCAGGTCTACTTGTATACTTCCAGTTAGTAAAAAAAAAACTGCTAGTGTTCCATTTAAGACAATACTACCCTTCTAAAATTCATACAATAGACGGTAGAGTCCATAGTGTTAGTGCACAGTACGTCATTTGGGACACAACTTTGGCCTGTACTCTCCGATGCGTGTTTTTCCTGTGCCGCGCGTAGACCAACTAATCATAATGAGATTTGTTGACAACGATTTTCATAATCGATTATTATTGATTAGTTGTTGTAGATCTACTGTAATGCCCTTATGTTCAGCAAACCGAGGACTAACATCTCTCTTGCTGCTGTTTTATAAAATAAAGCAAAAGCTTTTTCGAGTGAATGCCGTTATTGTTGATGTTATCCTGTGTCGTTCTGCTGTTGGTTTAACCTGAGCGTTAAGCTGGGTAAACCATCAACACATTTGGTGTAAAATAACCCGCACACCATATGAGGGTTATCGCCAATGTTGCCACACTTGTCTTTTTGGCAACACCTTTTTTTTCCCCTCTCTGACTTGTGACACAGGTGTAAAAATACCTGAACAGTGATTTGTACTATTTAAACAACAGCACCTGGAATGGTTAACCAACTGTTCTAGAATGAATATTTGCCACTGTTTGTTTGTTGGGGGGAAAAATGTCGAGGCATCGGTCTTTATTCAGTTCTTCCAAAGGCTTCGCAGAAACAATGTGGAACAATCATTTCTATCAAGCTGTGAATTGAGCTTGCTGTAATGTGACCATTTGGTCCTGCAACTAGTGTTGGGCGTTATGAGCAAAAATCTGCATCACAATACAGTTTAAAATGATCCTGGGCTCCGTCAGTCCGTACAGGATTTGACAGAGTTTTTCTTTTGTGATTGTTGCGGCCAAAAATGCTTGATTTTGTGGCGACTTAAAAAAAATAAATAAAAATTTCGTGATTTTTTTTTTTTTTTTTTTTGCGGAAAACTACTTGAATTGGTGAAATTGCAGTGGCACGAAATTGTTTTGCACGGTCTTTCGCAGTGATGTTTGTTGGTAAATGAGCCCTTTTGGCTGTACTCATGCACGACACACGTGAATCGAAGAGGGCTTTGTCTGACTGCACGTTGTGATGACGTCACGTGAAACGTCTCGGCCCAAATCTGTGAAAAATCTGTGGTAATTTATGGAAAAATGGCAAGATCCTACAAATATTGCAGAGTTTCCTTGATTTTGCGTTAATTTCTACGAACTCAAAATTGCAAAATCCTGGAGGGACTGTTCAGTACATATCACAATGTGATAAGATATGATAAGATAAACTTTCCCTCATGGGGAAATGAAATTGTTACAGCAACATGATATGTAAAATAAATCAAAAATATTAACAGATAAATAGATAGATCTGTAGATAAATAGATATATCAGAAACTGTGCAGCATGATCCTTTCAGGTAAATAAGAACTATTTACTGACTATTTTTTTGTATTCTTTGTTTCTCTGTTGAACAAACCGGTTTTATTTGTTAGTGGTGTGATGATTCGAGGATTTGGATCAATGCAGCGATTTTGAATCAGTTTTTACTGAAAAACAACAACTAGCACGTAAAAAGTAATTCATATATAAAACTGATGTGTAAACAAGCTAGCACGGTAATTTGACTGTAACTGATACTTTTAAAATAGTCTTCTCTACGCCATCATCGTTCACAAATGAATATCAGGCTACGAAATAGGAACATATCTTATCGTAGCAGATTCAGTGAAATCGTCAAATATCCAGTCGTTTTCTTGTGAATAGAAATCGTATCGTGTTATGAGGAAGTCATGAGGTATACACTCCTATTATTTTTTTTTAGAAATAAAACTGAATATCGTGTTTTGTGTTGTCAGTGACGGGCGCTAACTTTTCCACGTTACACCTTTTTCAACATGTGCGCATGTGAGATGATGCACAGCGATGAAAATGAGGATCTTCGCTAACCATAAAGTCCTCAGGGTCCCTCGGGCACTGTGCATTTTTACTCTATGTACAGCCGTGGCCAAAAGT
Organism: Cranoglanis bouderius; assembly: GCA_023630585.1. Taxonomy (NCBI): domain Eukaryota; kingdom Metazoa; phylum Chordata; class Actinopteri; order Siluriformes; family Cranoglanididae; genus Cranoglanis; species Cranoglanis bouderius. The sequence goes on along the minus strand of CM042560.1, from coordinate 9,151,724 downwards.
TTTGAGAATGACACAAATATGAATTTTCACAAAGTCTACTGCTTCAGTGTTTTTAGATCTTTTTGTCAGATGTTACTAACTGTTACTGAAGTATAATCACAAGCATTTCATAAGTGTCAATGGCTTTTATTGACAATTACATGAAGTTTATGCAAAGAGTCAATATTTGCAGTGTTGACCCTTCTTTTTCAAGACCTCTGCAATTCGCCCTGGCATGCCGTCAATCAACTTCTGGGCCACATCCTGAATGATGGCAGCCCATTCTTGCATAATCAATGCTTGGAGTTTGTCAGAGTTTGTGGGTTTTTGTTTGTCCACCCACCTCTTGAGGATTAACCACAAATTCATAATGGGATTAAGGTCTGGGGAGTTTCCTGGCCATGGACCCAAAATGTCGATGTTTTGTTCCCCGAACCACTTCGTTATCACTTTTGCCTTGTGGTAAGGTGCCCCATCATGCTGGAAAAGGCATTGTTCAACCAAACTGTTCTTGGATGGTTGGGAGAAGTTGCTCTCTGAGGATGTTTTTGTTCCATTCTTTATTCATGGCTGTGTTCTTAGGCAAAATTGTGAGTGAGCCCACTCCCTTGGCTGAGAAGCAACCCCACACATGAATGGTCTCAGGAGGCTTTACTGTTGGCATGACACAGGACTGATGGCAGCGCTCACCTTTTCTTCTCCGGACAAGCTTTTTTCCAGAAGCCCCAAACAATCGGAAAGGGGATTCATCAGAGAAAATGACATTACCCCAGTCCTCAGCAGTCCAATCCCTGTACTTTTTGCAGAATAGCAGTCTGTCCCTGATGTTTTTCCTGGAGAGAAGTGGCTTCTTTGCTGCCCTTCTTGACACCAGGCCATCCTCCAAAGGTCTTCGCCTTACTGTGCGTGCAGACGCACTCACACCTGCCTGCTGCCATTCCTGAGCAAGCTCTGCACTGGTGGTGCCCCGATCCCGCAGCTGAATCAACTTTAGGAGACGGTCCTGGCGCTTGCTGGACTTTCTTGGGTGCCCTGAAGCCTTCTTCACAACAGTTGAACCTCTCTCCTTGAAGGTCTTGATGATCCGATAAATGGTTGATTTAGGTGCAATCTTACTAGCAGCAATATCCTTGCCTGTGAATCCCTTTTTGTGCAAAGCAATGATGGCTGCATATGTTTCCTTGCAGGTAACCATAGTTAACAGAGGAAGAACAATAATTTCAAGCACCACCCTCCTTTTAAAGCTTCCAGTCTGTTATTCTAACTCAATCAGCATGACAGAGTGATCTGCAGCCTTGTCCTCGTTAACACTCTCACCTGTGTTAATGAGAGAATCACTGACATGATGTCAGCTGGTCCTTTTGTGGAAGGGCTGAAATGCAGTGGACATGTTTTTTTGGGATTAAGTTCATTTTCATTGCAAAGAGGGACTATGAAATTAATTGCAATTCATCTGATCACTCTTCATAACATTCTGGAGTATATGCAAATTGCCATCATATAAACTGAGGCAGCAGACTTTGTAAAAATTAATATTTGTGTCATTCTCAAAACTTTTGGCCACGGCTGCACAGTGTAGAGCAAAAATGTGGACTGTCTGAGGGTCTTTGAGAATCATTGATGTAGAGAAATACGGATCATAACATATAGTCCTCTCTGAAAGTATTGGAACAGCAAGGCCGATTCTATTGTTTTCGCTATACATTGAAGACATTTGGGTTTGAGATCAAAAGATGAATTAACACATCTAGATGTAAATATGAGGCTGAAATTCATCTCATCTTTTGATCCCAAACCCAAATGTCTTCAGTTTATAGCGAAAACAATCGAATTGACCTTGCTGTTCCAATACTTTCAGAGGGGACTGTTTTTTTGTTTTGTTTTTTTTTGAGGTAGATGTGCATGTTTTAAATACTGAGCGTCGTTAAATGATTGTTTACACTTTTCCAATCAATACGAACACAATCTTTTCCTCTCAGGACATGAGATTGATTACTGACTGAGCACTGACAGCTCTGAGAGTAGATGATTCAGAAATCGCCGAATTAGAGGCAGCGTGAGTGAGTTTCAGTTACTGAGTGACGCCGCACACGGTTGTATTCATGTCCCGTCTTTTAATCTGTCACTTCTCATTCTGTGCGGATCTGCTGCACCAGAGTAACTGCGATACTGCTCACTGCTGCCTTTGTGCATCATACACAATGCGTTATTTTGTGTGTTTGTGTGTTTTGCAGGGCATTGTGGGGAACTTGGCCAGTGGGAAGTCTGCGCTGGTGCACAGGTATCTGACGGGGACGTATGTTCAGGAAGAGAGCCCAGAAGGTAAAACTTCACTGTGTAATGGAATATTGTAATCAGTAGTGAGTACAGTACAGCTGTGTCCGCGTCTCACCACTCGTCTGCTACCTGCTTTCAACACATTCCCTTTCTGCTGGTTTAAACTGGGACACTACTGTTACTCCTGATCCTTCAATGATGTCAGTAACTCTCTCTCCCTCTTTCTCTCTCTCTATCTCTCTGTCTGTCAGTCAGTTCAGTTAAACAGTGCTTTAATTGGCATGAATGTTTGTCTGTCTCCCTCTGTGTCTGTCTCTCTCTCTCTCACACTCTGTGTGTCTGTCTCTTGTTCTGTCTGTTTGTCCGTCTGTCTCTCTCTCTCTGATACGCCTTTCTCTTTCAATTCGATTCAACAGGCTTTATTGGCATTACCGTATACATGTCCAGTATTACCAGAGCATTACAGGAATGAAGAACTGTTATTAATAAACATATTAGTTTAGTGTTTGTAGACTCTGAATAAACATATTATATTAGTGTCCGTATAGAAACATATAGATGAGAGAATAGAAACCAAGCGTCAATACAAATATCGAATCTTAAATATATGTTAAAGAAGTCAATGAAAAAAACAAAACAAAACTGAAGACAAATAAGACTGTGCGGGGGTGGGGGTGGAGGGTGGGGGGGTTGCATGTAGGGGTGGTGGAGGTTGGATGGTTTACTCACTGTCCCTCAGGTTGTGGCCAGCAGATAAACACTGTCCTGCTGAAATGCAGCATTTCTCCTAACTTTCTCTGTATCTCTCCTTGTCTGTCTGTCTGTCTCCCCACCCGTCTCTCTCTCTCTCTCTGCTTATATACTCCATGTATAATTGAGTGTGTGCAGCACACAGCCAGATTCACTGTGATATGCTTCCATCTCGAGGCTCAGCTTTCAGCAGTGCTGTGTGTTAATATTTCATTTCTGTAGTAACGTTGCTGTCAGGTCAGCTTCAGTGTGCTCTTAGCTGCATGGTGGAGTGAATTTCCATGAGGTGTGTGTGTGTGTGTGTGTGTGTGTGTGTGTGTGTGTGTGTGTTTGTGTGTGTGTGTGTGTGTGTGTGTAGAGAAATAAGTTTCAGTGAGGACAAGAAGATCAGAATAAACAGTGTAGCACAGTGATAAAACACAATTACCCCCAAATTATCTGACACACAGTGACCACAGGGTCAGACAAGTAGTGACTAGCCACTGGCCATCTTCAGCCCTCTCTCTCTCTCTCTCTCTCTCTCTCTCTCTCTCTCTCTCTCTCTCTCTCTCTCTCTCTCTGCCTCTCTCTCTGCCTCTCTTTCTCTCACTCAAATTCAAATTTAAATTTAATTGAGCTTTATTGGCATGACTGTTATACCACAATGTTGCCAAAGCATCGATTAATACATATTTAGTATATTTTAACACATTACAAAAAAATTAATTAATAGAATAAACATATATGGGCACATATACAAAAAGAAAAGTCAGTCTCTCTCTCTCCCTCTCTTGCTCCCTCTCTCCCTCTCTGTCTCTCTCCCTTGCTCTCTCCCCCTCTCTCTCTTGCTCTCCCTGTCCCTCTCTCTACCTCTCTCTCTCTATCCCTCTCTCTCTCTCTCTCTCTCTCAGTGCTATTAAAGCTCAGGCGTTGCATACCAGCGGTCAGCAGTGAAATCACTCAAAAAAAAAAAAGATGTCAGTGATTGTGTGTTGTGCTCTGGATTCTAGCAGCCGGTGCCAAAACGAACCGCACGCGACATCGGAGCCGAACTGTGCCGTCTGATTTCCTGTTACTGATTCTACTTCCTGCTTTTTAGTGTTATGTCACAACTAATTTTAAAAACTAAATTGCAGAGTTGCTGTCTCTGTAACCAGACCCAGACTTAGAAATGTTTTCTCTCTTACCCCCCCTTTCCTCATTGTTGCCTCTTGGAGTTCAAAAATAGACTCGGAGAGTTTTGGTGTAGTAAACCCAAACCCCAAAACCACTTACTAGCTCCGGGCCAGACTTTTAGCTGGAGCCTGCGCTGATGTGGGCCAGCTGTACTGCGCTGCTTAAAGAGCCTCACGCCTTTCCTCACACACTGCATGAATGCTCACAATCTCATTGAGATTTTATCATTGGTGTGTGTGTGCTGGTGTGTGTGTGTCCATGCAATCTACTGTATCCCTGAATATCTCTTTATCTCTCTTTCTATATATCTCTATATATACACTATATCTCTCGCTTCTAACGTTTATCCAACATTTCGGCATCGCTGCCACAACACTGAGGGATCTTGGGAACAGCTAAAGGCCCTTTTTTTCCACCACATGAAAAGAAGAAACTTTTAAATGTGCTAATGATTTCCTTCCTGTACAGAACACAGATGTAAACATGCTGCACTTATCACAAGTCTGAACAATACAGCACAGAACAAGGAGTTTTACCTCCATCTGCTCTCTCTCTCTCTCTCTCTTTCTCTCTCTCTCTCTCTCTCTCTCTCTCTCTCTCTCTCTCTGGCTCTATTTCTCTAATCGCCGTCACTCGCTCTCTCTTTCTTGCTCTCACTCAAGCTCTCTCTTGCTCTCTTTCTCTCGCTTTTTTTTTTGGCATGATCCGTTTCTTTCTTTTGCTCTCTTATGCTCTCTCTTTACTCTGTCTCTCTTTGTTTCTCTCTAATCTGGCTCTCTCTCTGTCTCTCGCACTCATTTTTGCTTTCTTTCTTTCTGTCTTTCTTTCTTTCTTTCTTTTGCGGTCAGCTCAGCAGTGCTTTACTGGCATGGAATGTTATAAATTACAGTGCATGCAGATTAAACTAAAAGTTATACAAATAATTCACACATGTCTGCATTGATGCATGAACATTACAGACATAATAATCAAACCTAACAAGCAAACAGCAACCACAAAGAAAAATAAAATGAATAAAAAACCTGACAGGTAGATATGTGAACATATTGTGTGTATTCAGGGTGTGTGCAGGACACTTGGTGTCTCATGGTCTCTCAGACTCTGACACACGATCGTCGGCGAAGGCTGCAGTGTGTGTAATGTAAAAACAGGAGAAACAAAATAAAAAGACAACAAAAATAAACACTAATAGATGAAAATAAACAAGAATAATACTAAAATGGTGCAAACGATGTACATAAATTAAGGACAATATAAAGGCACTATATACAGAATAATTGCAAAAGAAGGATAAAATGAGTAAAATTACAGAATAAAAGTGAATTGACTAATAAAGGTAAGAAAAAAGATTAAATTATCATAATAAAGAAGCGCAATCATAACAATTAGAAGAGACACAAGGGCGAGGCAGATCACTCACTGTCTCGCCTTTTGTATTAGACCGAGACGTACAGTACAGTGGTGCTGATATACAGCAGTCTTTCTGTTCTCCTAGTAGGAGGCGGAGTTTTACACTGTTTGCTAGATTGTCAAATGTTTGGTGTGTGTTTCATTTTGGGGTAGAATTTTTCTTGGATGTCTTTGTATTTTGTGCTCTCTCTCTCTCTCTCTCTCTCTCTCTCTCTCTCTCTCTCTCTCTCTCTCTCAATTCAATTCAATTCAATTCAATTCAATGTGTGCTTTATTGGCATGACAAAATATTTTTTGCATTGCCAAAGCAATATACAACAGTAGACCAAGAGAAGTAGGAATTGAAAAAATTAAATTATATTAAAACAAAATTATGAGCAAAAAATAAATGAATAAACAGATGTTGCAGATGCAGAAGATAAATATGTAGCAAAAATTAATAACTAGATGCAACATCATATACATTAATGGTAACACAGGAACATAGACGAGGTGTTGATGGTGGTGGGTGGGTGGGTGTTTGTGATGGCAGGCGGGGTTAGGGTGGGTGGGTGTCTCTCTCTCTCTCTCTCTCTCTCTCTCTCTCTCTCTCTCTCTCTCTCTCTCTCTCTCTCTCTCTCTCTCTCGCTCTGCTTCATGTGCTTTATTGGCCTGACAAATAATTATACATTTGTATCGCCAAAGCAAGTACAAAGGAAGGGTACTATAAAAACAAGAGAATTAAAATGAGACAAAATAAAATTGAATAAAATACAAACAGATTAAATAAATAGAAAATAATGCAAAAAATGTACATAAATGTACAAATTAAGGACAGTATAAAGGCACTATATACAGAATAATTGAAAAAAGAACCATCAAATGAGTAAAATTACAGAATAAAAGTGAATTTACTAATAAAGGTAAGAAAAAAAGATAAAACAATAATAATAAAGAAGAGCAATCACAACATTTACAAGAAACAAGAGCAATACAGTTCACTCACTCACTGTCCCTCATATTGTGGCAGGCTGAGACATATTGTGCTCTCTCTCTCTCTCTCTCTCTCTCTCTCTCTCTATCTCTATCTATCTACCTCTCAAGTCAAAGTCAAAAGGTTGCTTTATTGGCATAACAAATATTAACATTGTAACACACATCAGCAAACACATCAGAGAGAGAGAGAGAGAGAGAGATTGCTAAAGCTTGGGTTCAGCAAATTAGAAAATAACTACAGAAATAAATTAGAAAATAAAGTAGAAACAAATGTACATACATTCAACAATACAGTCAAACAGAAACACTAGTAACGAGGCTCATAGAACCCCGAGAGGAAAAAAAATTAAATGAAGAAAAATACCCATATATATATATATATGCATATATGTATACATACATATAAATATATATACACACATATACATACCACGCTCTCTCTCTCGCTCTCTCGCCAACACACTCTCACTTACTCACTCTCTCTCAGTCTCTCTGTCTGTATTTCACTGCTGTCTCTCGCTCTGTCTCACACACACACACTCATTCTCTCTCTCTCTCTCTCCCTGATGTGTTTGCTGATGTGTGTTACAGGACAGGTTTAACTGCTGATGTTTAACTGTGCGCTGAATTAAATGTCCCCATGGCATTTTTTTAATGTTTGATTTTGACTCTCTTCTCCCCTCAGCTTCACTGTGCAGTTACAGATAACAATGAATGAAGGATTATTTCTTGCTCTTTTGTTGTACTCAATATGTCTATCTTACTTTCTCTCTTTCTCTCTCTCACACACACACACACACACACACACACACACACACACACACACACACCCTCTAAGTTTCATTTGTTCTATTATGACTGTGCATGTTTAACTGGCTTGCCTCTTTTGATTTTTGCTTCTTTTTTTATTTCTCTGCTCTTTCCTTGGCTGCCACTGTTAACTAGCTGACGTGGATGCAGGTAATGACTTTCTTTCTCCCCACCAACTTCTTTCTCATCACTCCTTTATCACTCTGTCTCTGTCACTATTGCTGTGGGGACGCGCAGCCTTTCTACCCAAAGGAGCGGGGCTAGGCGTGTAGCCTCTTTTTATTCGTGGCTTGGCTCCATTCAGGTTTTTGCCCTCTGTACCCTTCCGAAATAGCAAACGTCCCATTAAACTGTTTTGCTCTATTTTGGTTGCACTCTGCTGAAGAGTTATTATAGGTCCAACACAGCAGCTTTTTCATACTTCTGCCAGATGAATTTTAAGGGGGAAAAAAACAACAGCCACTATAAAGGAGGTCTCGCGCCATCCTCTCTCTCTCTCTCTCTCTCTCTCTCTCTCTCTCTCTCTCTCTCTCGCCCGCTCGCTCGCTCGCTCTCTCTCAGTAACACTGTTCTTTGACATTTCCCTCCATTTCACTCATTTCATCATGGGATAATTGTTAGAAGTGCTGTTGAGGACTGCACGCTCTGAGACTCAGCCTTTCAGCCCTGTAACATGTATCAAGACACACAATGTTTACACTGAGCAGTTACACACTGTGGAATTGTGTTTGTGTTGTTCTTATACATTGACTGGGGTGAAGTGATGATGCAGTGTGATGTTTCCAGTGTTACGTATGTCTTTGCAGTATCTAAACTCAGCTGAGGTTACCCATGTGGCTTGTTTGTCTAAGATTGTAATTAGTGAGCGGGTATGTGTGTGTCTAATGCCCTCCATTCGCACTCTCTCTCTCTCTCTCTCTCTCTCTCTCTCTCTCTCTCTCTCTCTCTCTCTCTTGCTCTCTGTGTCGTCGTTCCTGGCCGCCATACCGTACTAGGATTATAAATAGATGCAGCCCTCTGCGTGTTCGCCCTTGCCTCTCCTGCCCCGGCTCTGCTTCCTTTTCCCACGTGAGGGTAAAAAAAAAAAAAAAAAAAAAAAAAGTCGAACCATGTCATTACGGAAATGCCACTCCAGGCCACTCCAGGCCACTCCAACTCCAAGCACCGCATACAGAGACTGCCAGACTGCAGCGCTTTCTCAGAGCTGATACTTCACAGCCAGTCCTCATTTTTATCTTCAATCTGGATACTCTTGCGACGTAGAATAAAAATACAATCCTCATCGACCAGAAACAAGTTGGATGAGTTGAGCAACAATTAAACACAAGCTTTGACGCAAATGCTACACTCAGGGTTTAGTCAAACTACGAATCTTAGAAGTCAAGGACGCTCATTTGCGTTAATGTTAATCAGTAAATCAACACACATCTCAGTTCAAACACATACCCACGCACACGCAGGATTGGTAAGCTGTTTTTTCCCAAACTAGTTAGAGATAACTAGAGGTCGACCGATAGTGGATTTTACAGAAAACTTAGTTAAGTAACAGTTTTTACAATTGATACTAAACATAGCACTCAAAGTAAAATATTGCTGAACTTTATTTATAAAATAAACAGTACTGACTGTACCATGAAAATGTACTTTTTCAAACGAAATATATATATATATATATATATATATATATATATATATATATATATATATATATATATAAACTATTAATACATCCAACCTGAACCAAAAAGTAACACTCCAAATAAAAACAGAGACAACCAAAACACACTTCAAATAACACAACAAAATTAGTCAGTTTTGCCTTATTTCGCCTCTAGAGGCCGCTCTCACACTGTATAATAATGACAGCAGACCTTCCTCAGCTGCTCCCTCAACGGACGCAACCGGGAGACTGGTGTGGATTTGTGCCGAGAACAGTTTTAGTTCCGGCATTTGGTTATCAGTGCCGATTAATAAACAAAACCGATCAGTCGACCTCTGTTGATAACACGAATTCAATTTTAATAAATGATGGGTTATAATTGCTGTGATCTAAGAGAAATAGAACACGAAAAGGCAAAAGAATCAACTTTGCATTGAGGTACATCACATCACTCCATTGTTGATTATTTTTCTATAACAGCATGCCCTGTTGTGTTTTATTAATCATGTGTTCTACAACCATGAGCTCAGGAGGTGTTGAATTAGGGCCATCAAAAAAATGAAATTCAACACTGAAGAGATTTGAGAGATTTAAGAGATTTGTAGCTAGGGCTGTGCCATATCGTATCGGCAGTGATATACAGGTACAGTTCCTTCCCATGATGAGAGTTTGTCATCCCGAGATATTGACGATATAGTTGAAGACGTGTTTACACACTGCAACGTGGGCATCTCGCACGTAGAACGAGAACAAGTGTGACTAAACACGGAGTTCCTTCCCTAGACGGGGAAGACCAATTAATCCCCGAAAAAGGAGCTTCCTCCGTAATATGGAAGTGCTTCGGCTCGTGAGGATCATATGTGATTTGTAAAGTGTGCATTAACAAAGGGTGGAAACACAACACATTTGTTCCACCTTCTCAAGCAAAAACATTGACCACTGTATGCTGATGCGAGTTGTGGCCAAAAAAGATGAATTGATGTTGAATGTTACTGTTTTCATATCGTCATTTATATCGTTACCGCAAAAAAAATACCATGAAAGATGGAGATTATAGTTTTAAGTCTATATCTCCCATACCTATCTGTAGCTCACTGTTGTGCGTGTTTCGTGAAAAGTGTCCCAACGTTTATGGCTGTCTTGCAGCTGCAGTCGTGTTTCATGCACTGAGCAAAGTGTAACAATGTTCTTTTCAATGAATCTGTTTTCAGCAGCGTAGTGTGTCTCTCCTGTTTTCATCGCAATCAGAGCTCCATTTTAAACAAAGTCACGGCTTTTTCCATCGGTCAGCTGTATCACGATGCGGACATCTGACGATTGAATTAGGAACAGGCATTATTAATGTGTTAACGCCGAGAGCCGAATTCAAATAAACACTTCTTTATGGTGGAAAAAAGCCCAAGTTCCTGCTTGGAGTACAGATCTTCAGCAGAAGTGTAAATCGTTCTGGTTGACGACAAAAACATCCTTCCTCAGATCTCTTTAGGGACTGAATAAAAAAGGGTTTTTCCACCTAACGCTTTCCTGTATCGGTTCTCCTCTTTAGAAGTCAAGGATTCGAGCAGCTGGAGGAAGAAGTGAAACGTACCTCACCTCAGCTGTGTACTAGAAAAGCTCTCCATGGGAAGAGAGGAGCGTGAAGCTTTTCTCTTTTTAAACTCAAGCTGATTACCGGCGTTCAGCTTTGCTCGGGTTAAGACTCTGATTATTCCACAGACCCTCTATATAAACATACACACTGGAATCCCCTCCAATCCTCTTATGCTTTATTAAACGAGCCAGCACTTGCTCTCTCAGAGTGTGTCGGAGAGAGAGCGAGGGGTCATCTTCTGCTCTCTTTCATCACTCGTTCACCGTGTCCTTTCATGTAGCCTCCACTCACAGCTTACACAAAGGGTAGAGTTTCCTGGGCCACCAGCATTTTGCTTCAGGTTCACCTACGACAGGACAAACTAAAACTCAGACTGGCATTTCATTTGTCCTGCTTACTGAGAACATGACAGGAAATTTCTAGCGCACAGCATTTCCAAATACAGTCGCTTTTTTGTCGTCTTAGAAGAGGGAGCTTAACCTCACAATCACAACAACTGTGGCCGAAAATAATAATCATCCATTTTTCCATGTTATCCATTTTCAGATTTGTCATGTCACTCCACCATCATTTTAGCCGTCACCTTTACCTGTTACCACTCTGTTCTTCAGCTTAATGGCTCTTTCTGTCCTGTAGGTGGACGATTCAAAAAGGAGATAGTAGTTGACGGGCAGAGCTATCTCCTCCTTATCAGGGATGAAGGGGGCCCTCCGGAGGCTCAGGTAGGTATTACAGGCACACTTTTCTCACACATACAGCTGCAATCAAAATGATTCAACCCCCATTGCAAATCAGGTTTATTGTCAAATTGTACAGACTTTCAGCTGTTCGCAATGAACCAATCAAACAAAAGCAATTGAAAGTGAAACGAATCCTTCAAGTGGTTTCCCCAAATTCAACTGAAAATGCAGTTTATATTTAGCCCAAAAAAAGGGTTCATTTTTGTTATAATGTATTACTATACAGATCTTTTCCTTCATGACTAAAAAGCAGTCACATATACAGTACTGTGCAAAAGTTTTAGGCACCCTATTTTTTTTTAGTACAAACTTTGTTATAGATTTTTCATTTTATGACGTCTACATTATCAAGTCAGTACAAAAAACATTTTAGATTCCCAAACATTAGTTTTCTAACAAAATTAAATGTTACAGAAAAATGTTTGTGTGTCATTAAAGAAAGCAGCATATTATGTAAGAGACACTTTTCAGACACAAAAAACACAATGAAGGCTGCTGGGTTTTGCTGCAAAAACAGGAAGCGAGTACGAAAGTCAAAGTCTCCAGAAGAACTGTGGCTGGTTCTGCAAGATGCTCAATAAAACTTACCAGCTCATTTCCTTATAAAACTGCACTAATTGTACCAGAGACTACTATTTTTATTTTTTCATTTACTACTGTTTGCTGCTCTTTACTGTATAATTTTTTATATATAGAAACATTTAATTTCATTATTTTGAAGGCATCTTTTGCTCTACAGCATTTTGCATGTGCCTAAAAGTTTTACACAGTACTGTACGTGTAAACAAACAAATTGCCCTTATTTTAGATTTAAATAACGCTTACAAATAAACCACAATTAGTGCATTTCGAACAAATGACAGACGTGTCAACCTTCACACTTTTTAAAATGCAGAAGCTCTGCATTTTAACATCGCAGTGTGCTAGAGCGAAATATCACTTAAAAAAACCCCACCCCAAATCAATTCCCCAATCAAAACACCAGTTGAGACAATCGACATATAAATCTGAAATGATTGACAGGTGTGCAGGAGTTTTGAGCATCCCTTCTCCCTGCTTCCCATTAATACTCATTTGGTTGAAGCTCTTGACTCGAATGTCCTGCGTGAAAGATGCAGCTCCCTCTCTTTGTCACAGTGTGTGGAGAATGTTTTCAGTGTCTGACAGATTTTGTGAGAACTAGATCCTGTCGAATTATGTTTGACTTGGCAACATTAGACAAGTACACCGTACTGTATTTATTAGGGATATTTTGAGAGTGCTGAACCAACTCCTCTTATAAGGACAACCCTTAACCCTAACCTACGAGATGTTCTAACACCTCACCGAACCTGAAACCCACCAAGTTGTCTCCATCACCTGGACTTTTGGTTCGACTCTGCTCAAGTAGGAGGAACTGGAGCAGACCCGACTCCATCACCTGGAATTTTGGTTCTGTAGTAAGGGGTAGTTGGAAATTTTAGCTGCTGAAAATGGTCAAAAATGGCTTTCACCAGTTTTGCCCAGAGAAAAAAAAGATGAGGCCAAAACAACATATTCATTAAATCTGAACACTGAAGTGTTTCAACTTGCTCTCTCTCTTTTTTTTTGTCTCTCAGTTTGCGTTGTGGGTGGACGCAGTGATATTTGTCTTTAGTCTAGAGGACGAGATCAGCTTTCAGACCGTGTATCACTACTACAGCCGCATGGCAAACTACCGTAACACTGCTGACGTGCCCCTGGTGCTAGTGGGAACTCAGGGTGAGTGGAAAAGTTTATCTTGACTCATTTCAGCATTACACACACGCATGCTGCTAAACACCTGAAACGAAAAATCGCATTCATGGGGATGATCATGACCCTTTGTCACAAACTTCTCTTAAGAGTTTTATAAGAAATATTTTATACTGTGTGACTGATTCATGAAGAGAAGGCTTCAGTCACAATTATCTGTAAAATCTCTCTTTGCTGATACAACCCCTGGCAAAAATGATGGAATCACCACACCCCGTGCTCACCCGGCTTTTTAAAAATTTTTTTATTTATTTATTTATTTTTTTTTACAGTTTTTGTTTAATAGCTGAATATTTTGGCTTCATGAAACACACCTCAAACAAATTAAATGAAATTATTTTAATGAATGGAATATTTGTTTCCAGGTCAAGTAGAGGAAAAAAAAATATGGAATCACCTTGTAATTTGCATTTCTGCAACAAATACCTGCACAAGTCTAAAAATGCTAATTAGTCTGCGGTTAAAAGAGAGTGCCTACAGACCTTAACCTCGGACTTTTTGAAAGGAAACATGGCCCCAACAAGAGAGTTGTTGATTGAAACAATGGAAAGGATTATAAAACTCCTTCAAGAAGGAAATCCAACAAAAATGTTGTGGCAAAAATGTTGGTTGTTCCCAGTCAGCTGTGTCTAAAATGTGGTGCAAGTATAAACAAAATGGGAAGGTTATAAAAGGAAAACATACGGGTAGATCAAGGAAGACGGAAAAGCGTCAGAATAGAAAACTCAAAGCGATATGCCTTGAAAATAGAAAATGCACAACAAAACAGATGAAACACAAACAGGCAGAAACAAAAGTCAGTGTTTGTGACAGAACTGTAAGAAATCGTCTGAATGAAATGGGATTTACATATAGAAAAGCCAAATGAAAACCAGCACTAAAACCTAAACAGAAGAGAACAAGGTTACAGTGGGCTTAAGAAGAGCAGTCATGGAGTGTGGATGATTGGATGAAAGTGATATTCAGTGATGAATCATGAATCTGCATTGGCCAAGGAGATGATGCTGGAACTTTTGTCTGGTGCCATTCTAATGAAATATATAGAGATGACTGCCTGAAGAAAACAATCAAATTTCCAACTTATTTATGATATGGGGTTACATATCAGGTAAAGGACCAGGGGAGACCTCAACAGTCAATGCACAGGTGTACACTTTTCTCATTCCATCGATAGAAAATATATTTGGTGAAGATTACATCATTTTTCAGGATGATAATGCATCTTGCCACAGGGCAGAAAGTGTTGAAGCTTTTCTTCAGGAAAGGCATATCAGCTCAATGACATGGCCACCAAACAGTCCAGATCTCAATCCCATTGAAAATTTATGATGGACATTTAGAAAATTGGTCCATGACAAGGCTCCATCCTGCAAAGCTGAACCGTCAATCACTAATCGAGAAAGTTGGAACCAGCTTGATGGAGAATATTGTTGTTCATTAGTGAAGTCCCTGCCTCAAAGAATTCAGGCTGTCATAAAAGCACGAGGAGGAGCAACAGGGTACTAATCGTGATTTTCTTTTTCCTTTTTCTTTTTTTTTTGATGATTCCATAATTTTTTCCTGTACTTGATCTGGAAAACAATATGCCATTAATCAAAACAATGTAATTAATTTGTTTGAGGTATGTTTCATGAAGCCTGAATGTTTAGCTATTAAACAAAATTGTTTTGTGTCATATCTGTGATTTGTTTATTTGCTACGAAGTAAAAAAGCCGGGTGAGCATCCTCCAAGTGTGGTGATTCCATAATGTTTGCCAAGGGTTTTACAAAATAGTTAAGTTAATTAAGAATGTAATCTGCACAAACTGAAAGCTGGCTTGTCGTAAAAACTCAGCAGTTATTATGTCTGTTTGTGCCAGAAATGTGATACTGTAGCTCCCTCTACTGGCTGAATTACAGTACTGCATGAGCTCACCATCCTGCAGCTTACACAGATTACACTTTAATTTACAGTATTCGTAAATGTTAAAAAATGTATGGATTTTTATTATTAAAAAAAAAATCTAAACATGGACATTGCTTTAGGTGCCATTATATCATCTATGAAATGATCATCTGTTAAAGGTCCAGGAATTGTTTTTTTTCTAACTTGCTATGCATTTTTATTTAGCAGGATGCATTGTACCCATTTTCTCAATTTTTTAATTTCATAGGAATCCGCCAATTTGAAAGAATTTTATGAATGAAAACACTACTACCTTTTCTGTATGCGGACACTGTAGGGTGCCACACACGCAAAGCCATCAAACAAAAACATTTCAGCATTCTGTGTCTGGTGGCAAAACCTTTGATGTTTGAACGATGTCGTGTGCTAATTTCCTGTGTTTAGATGCTATAAGTGCAGCTAACCCTCGTGTTATCGATGATGCTCGAGCGCGCAAGCTCTCCAACGACCTGAAGAGATGCACATACTATGAAACCTGTGCCACCTACGGCCTTAACGTGGAGCGCGTCTTTCAGGACGGTAAGCGGCAGTGTTTTTATGCAAAAAAACTGTATGTACTTGATTATTTTAACTGGGATTCTGTGCTAAACTATTATTTTTTCTCTGCTCACAAAAGAGTTTTGCGCTTGGCTTTAGATATTAGTTGTTAGATATTAGATATTAGTGTTCTGAAACATTATACAGTCCCCTCTGAAACTGTTGGAAGGTCAAGGCCCATTCCAGGGCTTGACATTAAGCAAAACAAAAGTAAATTTGTCATTCACTTGTCCAAATAAAAAAGTTACTTTTCTTTTTTTTCAATTGTGGTGTAAATATAATTATTTAGAAGCAGTTTACTCTCTTCAGTGTTCTATCAGCTCATACTTCACACTTTCTTCGGGCGGTGAAATGCTGCTCAATTGGGTTAAGGTCTGGTGATTGACTTGGCCAGTCTAAAACCTTTCACTTTTCCCCTGATAAAGTACTTTGTTGAGTTGGCAGTGCATTTTGGGTCATTGTCTTGCTGCATGATGAGTTCAGTTTAGTTCAGTTTATTTGTATAGCGCTTTTAACAATGGACATTGTCCCAAAGCAGCTTTACAGAAGTATATAAATTCAGGACATAGATTTTAAATTTATGAATGTATCCCCAATGAGCAAGCCAGCGGCGACGGTGGCAAGGAAAAACTCCCCGAGATGATATAAGGAAGAAACCTTGAGAGGAACCAGACTCAAAAGGGAACCCATCCTCATCTGGGTAACACCGGATAGTGCAATTATAAATAAATAAATCTCTTTTATGAATGTACCAGTACAACACGGTCAGATAGCAGTTGTGAGACCATGAAAAATTCATTACAGTTTTTATATGAAGTCTGTTTTGTTGAACTTCACCACTGTGATCTCAATGATCTTTAGGCTGCACCGTGTGGGGCCATCCTCAGCAGCATCATGTGACTTCCATTGATGAGGTCGCCTACCAGAAGTAGGGCATCAGGATGGATTGGGCAGGTCCAGAGAGCAGAAGGGGTCGGGATCACTGGCATCTCAGGAGTATCATGTGAAGCTCGACAGAAGGGGAGGGGGGGGGGAGTGAGAGAGAGAGAGAGAGATCATTAGGTATGCTTATTGTCCCGTAATGGTTAATGACAATGTACTTTGCGTAAGTGAAAGCAGGTACTCCGGCAAGACTAACTTATGACAGGATAACTAAAAGGGAGAGCCAGAGGGTAACACAGACATGAGGGCTCCCTGGGACAAGGTGGCCAGCCACCCCACCACCAACAATGATGAAGTTCCTCCTGATTAATTTGGATGCATTTCTCTGTAAATTGGCAGACAAAATGTTCCTGTAAACTTCTGGATCCATTCTGCTGCTACCATCATGAGTTACATCATCAATAAAAATTAGTGATCCCTTCCAACAGCAGCCATGCAAGCCCAAGCCATGACACTACCTCCACCATGTTTCACAGATGAGCTTGTACGTTTCGGATCATGAGCAGATCCTTTCTTTCTCCACACTTTGGCCTTTCCATCACTTTGGTAGAGGTTAATCTTGGTTTCTGAACCTTTGCGGCTCATCTCTGTGTTTCAGAGGGTTGCATCTTGTGGTATGGCCTCTATATTTCTACTCTCCGAGTTTACTTTGAATGGTGGATTGTGATACCTTCACCCCTGCCCTGTGAATTTTGTTGGTGATGTCTCTGACTGTTGTTTTGGGGTTTTTCTTCACAGCTTGCACAATGTTTGTCATCAGCTGCTGTTGTTTTCCATGTTTGACCCCTTCATTGTCTGTTACTCAGTACACCAGTGGTTTCTTTCCTTTTCAGGGCATTCCAAATTGGTGTATTGGATATGTCCAATGTTTGTACAATGCCTCTGATTGGTTGTCCCTCTTTTCCCAGCTTCAAAATGGCTTGCTTTTCTCCCATAGACAGCTCTCTGATCTTCATGTTGGGTTATCCTTTTTAACAACAGATGCAGTCTTCACAGGTGAAACTGAAGGCTAAAACCAAGAGTAGACAATAAACCAACTGTTTATTGTTTAAGAAATCAATCTAACGGGACACACCCGGGTAACAAGAAACACCTGTCTGGCACGCGTTCCAATATTTTCACTCACCTCCAAATTTGGTGGTCTGATACAAAATGTTCTATGTCGTTTAACACATCAACATATAAATACCAGGAAATAAAAGCTGAAATTTTAAACTCTCTTAAATTAATCTTTTGATCGCAAAAACAAATGACTCTGCGTTGCCGTTCCAGTAGTTTTGGAGAGGACTGTGTATATAAAGTCACATAAAGTCTGTGATGGATAGTCAGCTCTGTATCACACTGGTTAATGCAGGAAGACCATGAATTAGAAAGGCACCATGATTAAGGTGATTTGTTATAGAGTAGCTGTTAATCATGCACTAATTGCACATTAAACTGCGTGCACACAGAGCTGAACTGATGAACTGACGCGTGTGGACTACATTCAGGACGTGTCCGTGAGCTAAGAGCTGTTTATATGCTGCGAGCTGGTTAAACCGACACGCAGTCAGTGCCAGAGGACTGAGCTAACGTACTGCACAAGCATGATGTATTGTACACATCAGCGCCAGGAAGCATTTTACTGCCAGGGAGTGTAAACTAAACTCCACAGATCCCCCTCAGCACACGTTTTCACATTTTATGAACATAATTCAAATGTTAAGCTAATTATTTAAAATCGGCTAATAATATTTTGGTTGGTTATTGTAGACGTGCTGTTTTTCCCACAAACTGAACACATTATGTCCAGTTTGATGATAATTATTGGCTGACTTGGATTGGATTAAATCCGTTCAAATCAAGTCACCAGTCAAACAGGCAAATGACTATAAATTATCCAGTAAATCCAATAATTTATAAACAAGTAAATAAATAAAAGCCACACACCCCCTGGCTTCACGGACCCTTTGAGAAACCCAATTTGAGAACCACCGTACTACATCCAGTCCAAGAACATACTGATGTTTTAAATGATTTATTTTTTCATAAAAAAATTACGTGTTGCTGAGTTTCTGTTTTCAGACCTCATGGGAGTGCAGCCTGTGTTTTAAATGTATTCATTCGTTTCATTCAAAGATCGTTCAAATTTATCCGAAAGACAATTCAAACATACAGCGGCTGTTTTGCAAAACAATGTTCCCCCCGCTGCCTGTGAGACATTTTCAGAGCGCTGTAGGAGGAACCGAGAGAGCCAGGACTAAACACAAGAGCTGAAGTGAAGTCCTACAAACCAGAAGCATGTCAAACTATGACTAATGCAGTCTTATACCAGGGTTATTGCTCACTGTAACTCCTACACAATACAACGTATTATTAAATGTTAAGGAATTAAACCTGATAGGGAATGAAGTTATATAGGAAAATAATGAAGGACTGGGTGATATGTCGTGGCCCCAAGTTGATTATTTTTCTTAAGCGCTTTATTCTTCCGTGACTGCTAGCCAAGAGTCTAGGTAGGAAGGATGGCATACTCTCCCCCCATCATGTGAAAGAGGGCAGATTATGCTTTCCTCTGAGTGTGTGTGTGTGTGTGACAACATGAGCAACAGTTTGAAAAGTCTTGGAGAACACTGACACGTGTCTTGGAGAAATCATTCGTTACCCTTCTGATTTGGTAGTTGTAGTATAATATAGCAGAGCTGGACGGTGGGTGAGAATCGGCGGGTCACCAAATTGGTAAGGAAATATGAGGTGGGAAAAATGCAGGTGGCAATGCATGTTTACCAAGAAACAGCAAAACGTCTTCCATCCTGCGTCAGAGCATTTAACACTAACCTTACCTTTAACGTCTTCTCTATATAAACCACTTTTTACCCCCCCCCACATTTTTTCATCCATTTAGGTTGAGCTCGCATCATAATAACCCCTGTGCAAGTTGTTACTGTAGAAACGGTAATGTATCGGGGCGAGCACATTAATATAACTAGCTATTGGTGCTGTTATAGAACATTAATAAATGTCTTCTGACAAACGAGAATCAAGCATTCAACAGCACAACTGTATTAGGAGAAATGAATGTCGCCTCCTGAGCCACACCACAGTGTGTACGTTTGTACATCTGTACAGTCCACTAGAGGGAGCCAAATGTCAACAAACGAGTTCTCATTCCTGTTTCCTCGCACATGATGGGATGTAATAAGAGCAGATATCCGGAAAGCCAGTGCGATGTTCATGTTAGTTGTGATAGTATCTAGTTACATCTGGCTTATTTATTAAATAAAGTAGTTTTTTTTTTTTTTAAACACCATTCTTTAATGTTTGCTGTGTGGTATTCATGTGTTAACTCGTGTGTGAAAAAGTGGCAGGTGAGTGACAGATTTCTGTCTTTGGGGAAATCAGGTGGAAGAAAAAAAAAAAACATTTAGTGATTCCGTAGTCTTTGAAACGTGTTTAGATTTTGTTGTGTATGTTTGTATGTAGTGTGTGTGTGTGTGTGTGTGTGTGTGTGAGTTGTCTTAGCAGTTGCAGGCAGCTGTGGAGGAGAAGCCGAGCTGTCTGAACGGTGCCGAGCCCTCGGCCCAGGAGGGAGATTTACACTCTAAACGCTCAGCCATTATCCCCTTAATTATTACACTGTTGGCTGCAGCCAAGTCTGCTATAATTTAGCCGTGTGTGTGTGTGTGTGTGTGTAAAGGAAAGGAGAGTGTCTGTGGGAGAGCCAAGCTCATCAGCAGCTCCAAATGAGAACAAGAAAAGGCTAAATTTCTTATCATTACTGACGCTGTCTCCTCATATTTGTTATGCCATCATCCTCAATTAATCACGCGTTCTAATTATGCACTGTAGTGGAATTCATACATGAGTACCAAAATGATTATTTTAATGTTTTGTGTCGCAATGGCTTCTCGGTCGCAATTTATTACTATTTTTTTGCCCAGAGGTGCACATGTGTGTCCATGTGCAGCTCCACACACACACACACACACACACACACACACACACACTACTTTTCATTTGCCTGACTTGGATTCATTCCTGCATCAGTGCAATGCCGTGGCCATAATTACTATGCACATGACCTTAATTTAGCGATGCAGTCTTGGTCCGTTTCTCCACTACAGGCGGAGTACAGCGTCTGTGTGTAGCACGAGAGTCACGCTTAACAAAAAATAATGAGCTGTTTAATGACATCATCCCCTCGTTAGATGTGCTCCGGTTGAATCTTTAGTCTCTTATTTGGTCTGTAAAACATCCTAAAGCAGTAACCTTTCCCCATTAGCCTTTCTCTGTTTCTCATTTTCATAGTTTCAAGCTAGTCGGTTTTTAAAAAAAAAAAAAAAAAATTTTGTTAGTGTGACGTTACAGAGCTGTGTGGTGTGTGTATTTCAGTCGTCTGCCTATTTTTCCCCCCACTGACATCGATATCTTTAAAAATGTTATGTTTGTATTGCAACAATACCATTGTTGTCATTTAAACATAACAGACTTTTAGGGTAGACTAATTAGGGCTGGGCAATATGACGATATATCGATATCATCATAAATTGTCATCCTTTTCTGAGATATCATGATATTAAATAAAATTATTTTTAAAATGTAATTTTTAAAAAATAATTACAAACGGATTGGAAGCAGCTGTAATGTCATAATGTTGTACTTAAACTTTAAATTCTTCCTGTTTTTCAATGTTCATTTCCTTTTATAAATTGATGTAGTGTCAAATTTGTATATTACTAATAAACAAATTAATATTAGTTTTGTGTATATATATATATATATATATATATATATATATATATATATATAAATACAGCACTACTGCGAGCCGGCCTATGCATCTTCATACATAACACATATCGTAGAAATGCCTTCAGGAATCGTAATACAATATTTTTGGCACATCACCGGCCCCTAATATTGACTGTTAACACAGGTGTAGTTCATCTAGAATGAAAACGTTTAAATAAAACTAAGACGTAAAGAAAAATGACTGATGTATATTTTCTGCATGTTTTGTGTCGATCATCAGTTTGTAACTCTCTATGGCACAAAAGTCCATCTAAACTTGTCGTGCCATGTTACAGGATGGCCCTGGCTGGCCTTTTGCTCCTTATGAATGATAATTGTCGGTAGTTGAGCGTGCAGTAATAGAGCGGCTTAAAATTGTAAATCAAATAATGCAGGCCAGCGAGTTGCAGCAATCATGGAATGCCATTGCATGAATAACAAGTGCATTAACCATTAAAAATAATTGGCGTAGTAGTTATCTGCATTAAATTTATATAATGGAGCGTTTACGGGACGGCCAGTGGACAAATGAAGAGCCAATTTATTTACTCAGGGTCAGCCAGGGGTTTAGCCCTGTGTGTGTGTGTGTGTGTGTGTGTGTGTGTGTGTGTGATTGTATATGGATGCCTTTTCCGTAGTCAGTGGCATAGTCTGTGTGTGATGTGATTCAAATAGTGTGTGTGTGTCTGGTCTTTGGCTAAAGGTGAGGGATCTTGACATCTCCCCAGACTGCGTCCATCAGCGCACTAATTTAATTATCCTAATTACCCCCTCCCCCCGCTAGCAAGTCGGCCGCGGTGTCAGAGCCGGGGATGAAGAGCTTTGTTAGTGCACGCTAACTACTAACGAGCTCCGCTGTGCAGTCTGTCCCCCACCTCATCCCCCCCCCTCTCTCCTCTCTCCTTCTCCCTCTCCGCTTTGGCCTTTAATGTCCTCTGATTATGCGCCATTGTCACTGTCATATACTTTTATTGCCATAATTAGTTTAGTTGTTGTCGTTGTTGTTTAATGGTCACTGCTGGCCTCTCAGCCCTGGCCTGTCTGCTCATTCTGAGTAAATAACTTACTTCTAAACATATAAGAATCTTATAAGAAGCCGTGGTTAATTGTAGTTTCTGATAGATGCTCATTATCTAGGTTAATATTATCTACTAGTCAACTACAGTACACTTGCTTTGGAATCACATTTCAGTTTCATATTGAAGGCCATATTCCTCACATCCATGATGGACACAGTGTGTGGTGTATACATTAGGCATGTACCAATATTTAATTTATGCATCATGATCATTTCCTAATCTTTTATGGAAACGAAACAAATTTTTAACAAATATCTTGGTTTGATTGACCACAGCGGTTAAATTGGGAAGAAGTGCAGGAGAGCAGCACTCCTCCACCTTTTAGTTTATCCAAACAGGAAGTGCAGCTGAGCTGATGTGAATGTAAATAACGGTGATAGTAGGAATGGGTGATGTAGACTTAAAACTATATCACCATCTTTCATGGTATTTCTTTTTTGTTTTTTTGTTTTGCGGTAACGATATAAATGACTATCATTTTGATCAAATCACTATCGTTGTTGGTCATCAGCATACGGTCTTGAGAGCCGTGCAAACACAAACATTGATCCAAAAAAGTCAAACTTAATCCTGACCATCATCAAATACTAAACTATACCAATTAATAGGATAAAATATAGAATATGAATTTTAGCCATAAATTAAAATGACAGTGAAAAATACAAACACCAATACTCCCAGGATTCATAAACTAACCTCCGTCTTCCGCCATGCTTGTTCTCATCCTATGTGTGAGAGACCCACGTTGCAGCGCATAAACACCTCACCAACTATATCGTCAATATCACATGGGGTGACAAATTCTTATCATGGGGAGGAACAGTACCTGTATATCATCGATGATACGATATGGCACAGCCCTGGGTGATAATACTGATTATATGATGCGTTCACAACGAAGGCAGACATTTCACATTTCAAAATTATAACATGTCTTCTTTTAGTCAAGACAACCGGTTAACTGCTGTGTTCATTTTGCTTCGCCAGAAGATGTTTAGATACAATTTGATGCTAAACATGGACAAACAAGGAAAACGTAAAAATAAATTAAATAAATAAAAAAGATCTGGCCATTCAGTTATAGTTAGGTACATTGTGCCCTAAAATGTAAACTAGTTTTAATTACATTCTCATGAGCTCAGTGTTAAGAACTTTATTTTAATTTAGCAATGAATAAAGACTGAAGCAACATTAGTCCATAGGGTATAGCTTTTCCTTTAGATTTTTAAATTTTTTTGTCCCAAATAATGTCTTTAATGAAAGACTTTGGGCTAAACTTGCAGACAGCCTTTTACACGTGAACGTGTCAGTGTTGTTCTGTTCATTTCTCAAATCCCACAGATTGTCAGTAAGCTCTGTTACGTGTGTTAACATGAAGTGGGTCTTAACTGTGAAGTGCTGTCTCGGCTATTAAATCACAATTTAACCTCGATCTGTCCAGCATGTTTTTAAAACCTGTACCTTCATCTAGTGTCTCGCGCCGTAGAAAATAGCTGCTTTCTGGATGTAACAATAGTGTGTGAGGTGAATATCTGTTGCAAGTGTTTGCACATGCTGTTTACATGCTTGTGTGTGTGTGTGTGTGTATAGAGTGTGTGTATAGAGTGTGTGTGGTGTAATTATTGAGTGGTAAGTGAGGTAGCTCTCTGACCTTTGTGTTGGATCATCTGCCAGGCTCCCGTTCCCTCCAACTCATTAGTTAATATTTATAGCACTCTGCTGTTAAGCAGCCTGACAGCAGCCTAATAAACTCAGCAGGGCACTCCCCCTTTCCCCCCTCTCCCTCGTTCCTTTTCCTTCTCTCTCTCTCTCTCTCTCTCTCTTTCTGTCCTTCACCGTCTCCATTTTTCCTTTCTCTTATACCTT
The DNA here is from genome assembly GCA_023630585.1 of Cranoglanis bouderius. Classification (NCBI taxonomy): domain Eukaryota; kingdom Metazoa; phylum Chordata; class Actinopteri; order Siluriformes; family Cranoglanididae; genus Cranoglanis; species Cranoglanis bouderius. The sequence goes on along the minus strand of CM042560.1, from coordinate 9,127,465 downwards.
GATTGTATAAGGCTAAACACTTGTCCACTGTAATTTGATGAAATTATATGCTAATGTAACACATTTGTGCTGTATAAAGAACCGAAAGAGATGCGCAGTACTGCACTGTACATCTGTATAAATGGCTTCAGAATTGAGTATACACGATGCTATTAGTTTCCAACAGTAAATCAATGCAATACGAGCAGCAAAACCGTGCGACGCCTGCTTCTGTGTCGACTCCAGGCGCGCACCGATCTGCCATAAATCTGATCAAACGCTCGTCCTTTCCCACCGGGATAAATGACTGCCGCTTACCGGCGAGCCGAGATTGATGGGTAAAGTTAAATTGCATTACTTGCGTAGTTTAAATATTTAACCCAGGCTTATCATTAGTGTTCTTAACAATTAAAGTAAAATATAGCTGTGGATTTGCAAGCGTATCTCCCAGCCTTCACGGTTTCGTGAGGAGCGATGTTATGGTGTTAATAACAATGGCGTGAGTGCTCATAATGTGCTTGTGACCGTCTACACAGAAGCGTTCGTTAAGCTGCGGATTGAAATGTGGTCAAAGTGGTGCAAGTTTATCGTTAATCATGACATTTTCTGGTTTGTCAGGATGTTGTGTTTGAGTGTATACACACGGTGTGTGATGTAGTCTATAGGCAGAGAGTGTGTGTGTGTGTGTGTGTGTGTGTGTTAGACAAGTGCCGTGACTGCCCTTGGACAGAAGTCTCTCACCTGAAGGTAAATGTTTATGGCTGACTCATCGTTAAAGCTCAGCCTTTAATAGATCCAATTAAAACAATGACTTCATTTCGAGGGGAACGAGACACGGCCATGTTTATTGGGAGGATGGTAATTGAGTTCTGGCGATTAGAGGATCTTTTAATCCTCACCTGGCCCAGGACTGCTTCAGCCAGGAAAACTTCTCCCGCTCAAGATGTCTCCTGTGTAAAGAACCCTTTTCCCTTAAAGGCTGAAAATGAGAAAATCTGCTCACAGAATAAACTTAAACTTAATACCAACAAATTGTGTGTTAGATACTGTATTAAGATGTTATTCACCGGAGTAAGTGCTACTGTGGCTGTGGAGGATTATTTGAGGTGAAGCCTGAGATCAATGTAGCTGCTAGGGAGAAGATGACGGAGTGGCTGAACATCAGCCCTGCACGGCCGTGGCCGATTGCCCGTTGATCGATAAGGGCCTGTGGAGACCAATTGATTGACATGGCCATATTGCCTGCGCCGATAGCACTCTCCGGGAATCTTTGAGTAATGAAAGTGGTGTTATAATAGTTAAATAATGGCCGTGCTGGGGGTTCGGCGGGTGAGTGATGTTGGAATTAGAGCCGCGGGTCAGCACTGCTCGACAGCCCCTTATGAGAGGTAATGTAGTGTAGTAGTCCGAGTGGGGAAGACGAAAATGTCAGTGTGAAAATCATTTTTAGTGGTCTAAATCACTGGCTGTCTTAGGCTGTGTGTGTTGATCTTACTCTGATTTCTATTCTGTATGTCTCTGACATGTGCTGTGTGTGTGTGTGTATGTGTTGTGTTCAGTGGCTCAGAAAATTGTTGCAAACCGGAAGAAGCAGCAACTGTCGATCGGGCCTTGCAAGTCCCTCCCCAATTCTCCCAGCCACTCCTCGGTGTGTGCAGCACCCGTCGCTGCAGTACACATAGCTCAGGTAAGTATATATATATTCACACAGACTTATTTCAATTCATGAGATTATAATGCACAAAAATAGCCCTTTTTTTATTGGGGTTGTGAGTGATAAGCAGGTTTTACACACTCATCTCACACTGCTGCTTATACTGCACGATAGAGGTCTTGTTAAATGATGCTCGTGTGTTATGACATCCTGCTGCTAAAATATCTCATGTGCCGTCTCAGTGCATTTCCCCTATAATGTGTATAATTTACAATTAGACTTTGCTTGTTGCATTGGCAATGGGCCCAGTACTAAAAGTAAACCCTCTGATTTGTTGGTATTATTTTTCAAAACAAAAGTGACCTTGTGTTTTATTATTATTATTATTATTATTATTATTATTATTATTATTATTATTATTATTAACCTGCACAAACATTGAAGTTCTCAAAAACCTTTGGGATTTTTAGTTTGCCGATAATTAGCTTGAAAAATTTGTTCATCCAAAAAAAAAAAAAAAAAGGCTAACTCCGAGCTAGCGGGCAAATACAGACAACATGGCATTTTCTGGCAATCGTTTTTTTTTATACGATGCACTACCATTAAGGAGCATTAGCATGTTTCATACTAATTAAGCATACTAATTTGACTTAACTCAGAACTCGGAATTATGACAACATCAACATTTCCATGAAAGTGTGTGTTTTGTTAGCAAGAAACTAGCCAGCTAACATTAGTGATCCTTAGTTTATGACGTATTTACGTTCTCAACACACCGAACTGTGTGGTCAGTTTATAAAATTAACCAACTGCACTGAAAAGCTCACTGAATTTACTCTCTCACCTGAGCTGAGGATCAAACCCAGGGTGCATTCTGCAACAGCCAGTTCCTCCGGGATTTCGCGATCGCAGAAATTAACGCAAAGTCAAGGAAACTCCGCAGTATTCGCAGGAGCTTGCGATTTTTGCAGAATTACCACAGTTCTTCCTCAGATTTGGGCCGAGACGCGTCATGTGATGTCATCACAACGTGCAGTGTGATGTCATCACAACGCGAATTCTGCCACAGCCCCCTTCGATTCTCGTGCGTCTAACATGAGTACATCTAAAAGGTCTCATTTACCAACAAACATCACCGTGAAAGACCGTGCAAAACAATTTTGTGCAATTGCGATTTTGCAAATTCGAGTGTTTTTTCACCAAAAAAAAAAAAAAAAAAAAACACAAAAAACTCAAAATCGCAGCAAAATCAAGCGTTCTTGGCCGCAACAATCACAAAAAACTTCACGGAATCCTGTACGGACCGACTAGCACATCACTTTTTTTTTGTTGCTTCCTGTTTGGACGAGTTCACGTTGTTGATATTTCAGTGACAAAATACTTTTTGATTTTAAGTAATGTTTTTTAGAGTATTATTACTAGATATGTAAATAAAAGGGTAACTGAATGCCAGTACAAAATATTTTCCAACTTAGTACTGGAGTTGTTTTTGTGGTGCACTTATTTCAATGTAGAAATGAATGGGACAGCATTCTGTTTAGAACGCAGCGCTCTCTTGTTCACTTCACGTTGACTGGCCACATTGAGGTGAATAGCTGAAAGGTTTAAAGGTGCAGTTTGTAATGTTTGCAACCTATAGTCCAAAAATAATCCTATCAGTCATATTCAAAGTGTTCCTGAGAAGCCTCGTCAGTGTTTCCGTTGCTTTTGCAGTTCACCTCTGGGCAAGTCATAGCTCTGAAAATGACAAACCGCTGCTTTAACAGAGCATGCACAATGCATTCCAGCCACTTCACCTCTGTTTACCACCCTGTATTATCAGCAAGCTAATATACAGCGATGAAAACAAGTCCGAGCTCTTTATTACCAGTTTCTGTCAAGCCATGACATTGTTTAAACAGTATAATGATTAAGCACCGCTCATGCCGTTTGTGTTCTTTGTGCTGAATGGGCTTCACAGCTTTATTGTCAGTTATGTTTATGATAAAAGGTGTGAATCCTGTTTTCTCTCCTGTCTCCTCGGTGCAATATGACAGACCAGTAATGGAGGAGGCAGTCTGAGCGATTACTCCTCCTCTGTACCCTCCACTCCCAGCACAAGCCAGAAGGAGCTACGCATCGACGTGCCTCAGACGGCCAACACCCCGACACCAGTCCGCAAGCAGTCCAAACGTCGCTCCAACCTGTTCACGGTCAGTCCCGATCCCATACACATGTCTAAACATATAGACGTATTGTTTATTGAATTACCTCTCTTTTTCTCTCTAAAATCTATCATATGTCTTGTTTTAGGTAGCAGTTTTGTGAGTCATGCATACACTTAAACAAACTATTGTTAAGATCTGTGAAGTGGTTTTGAATGCACTGTGAAATCATACATCAGGCTCTATGCGAAACAGCACAAGGGTCATGTCAAGGTCAAGTAGACCCAAGAACAGCTCCAGTCTATGAAGGTGTCAGATTAATCAGCAGCTAGCTTGCCTTTCACTAAGCCTCTTGCTTAAAAAAAAACCAAAAAAAAACACATGTTCTCTCCTCCCTCTGCAGTCTCGCAAGGCAAGCGAACCAGACAAGGAGAAGAAAGGACTCGAGGGCCGAGCGGACAGTATCGGAAGCGGCCGCGCAATCCCAATTAAGCAGGTAGGATCCAGCCCGGCCGTCTGCACGGCGATAATTGGTGTCCAGGGGCGGTGCATTGTGAGCCAGGGAGGCCTGTGATCAGGACTTAGACCCACGGTGGACCTGTTTGAAGCCGTCTCCTTGATTAACGGCAAAAGTGTGCACTTGACATCAGTTAGAGCAGGGATCTCCTGTCTATCGAAACAAGATCATTAGGATAAGGAGTGGGAAGGGATTTCTGTCCATCTCTCTACCTCTTGCTCGCTTTCCATCTTTTTCTTACTGTCGAGACCAGAAGAAGGAGAGGAAAAAACTTAAAAGGATCCTAATGAAGTGTGGTCCGAGGGTCAACATATGGACCCATCCCCCCTCAAAGCCCGGTTCTCTTCCTGTTGAGGCAAGCACTTTGATTAGACCATTGGCGCTGTAGCTTAAATCTCCCACCACTCTTCCCTGCTGCGTTCTGGGAGAGATTGTTTGAGTTGGCTTTAATTTGTCACAAACAAGAGGAGCGAGCGAGAGAAGTGGGGGAGGGGTAGGCATCCTCCGCCACGCATCTCAGCTGGAGTGTAGGAATCAGGTAATTAGCACTGCTAATCGTGCCCTCTCATGTCGGCGCGGCGGCCTTGTTTGTAATTTTCTAATGAACAAATTGTGCCTGTGATTAGCGCTCCCTTTAAATGAGATCTGTGTTCATTAGTGCGCCACTGACACCCTTTAGCAATGTTAGCATGCGCCACAGAGGCTTTGGGAGAGAATTGTGAGCTTCAGTTCTGCCGATGTTCCATCAAGGCCTCCGTGAATGTCTCAGTAGGACAGCTTCAGCTCTTCCTCGTGTGTGGAATTATGAATTTTGACTGCACACTAAACTTTAAGTATGACAGCATTTCCATCTTTTATCCAAATTCAGGTGCTAATTAGGTGATGCTCATTTATAAAAGCATATCGTTTGGGACGTAATTCGTATTCAGTTGCAAAATGTGCATTTGCATTTTTGTGCATAACAATTAAAATGCAAATACAAAGTCTATTAGACAGTTCATTTTCAGTGTATCAACTGGTACTACGTAAAGCTCTTTGAGTGTCTAGAAAAGCACTATATAAATGTAAAATATTATTATTATTATTATTATTATTATTATTATTATTATTATTATTATTCCAAGTTGAAAAAGTAGTAGCACTTCTTTTTTTTCTTTTGATATTGTTCTTTCTCATTCTCACGCTTCAACTCTGGCAGAAATAAAATGCAAACTTGTTTGGATCTGCAGTTTCCATGTCAACGAGGTAGCGTTGTAGGTGGGACTTTTTGGCAGGTGGAAAGGACTCTTTGATGCAGTGTGTTTCGAATATTAGTCAAAGTCAGCTTTATTCTCATTTTTATCACATCAAAACGATTCACATTTCCTTCAGGAGACCAGCGTGCAACATGTAGTAGACACACATTGACGAGTTCTAAAGACAACAGTAAATACGGACAATACATACAGACAATAATACCATAAGGTACACAGCGTCACGCGAAATTGAACAAGTCGCATGTGTTGTTGCGTGAGGTCGAGTCATACTATTGTATTTTATTATATTAAAGTGACGATAGTGCAGTTGGGGGTTATGATCACAGTCGTCGGGGGGCTGGGGTGTGTGGGGGGGATATGGAAGGAAGTGCTCACAATTAGACATGGCTGTTCAGAAGTCTGACTGCTTGTGGAAAAAAACTGTTCCCGAGTCTGGACGTTTTGGCCTGAATACTTCTTAGCCTCTTCCCAGATGGGAGGGGCTTAAACCATTAGAAAGGATGGGTGAGAGGGGTCCTTCCTGATGGAGGTTGCCTTCCTCACACCCCTTATGGTGTAACTGTCCTCCATGCCAGGAGGTTGGTACCAGTGATGCGCTGTGCCGTCTTCACTACCTGCTGTCACTAGGATAAATTAGTGATGATCGGCTGTAGTAGCGAATTCTCTTGGAAATATGACAATAACAATTGCTAACAAGTACACGTACCACGTAAAACTGATTTCTTCTTGGTTTGGGCCACAAGGACTCTTGACCTGTTTTATCACGTGACCTGTCCAGTCCCTCCAGGATTTTGCGATTTTGCGATCGTGGAAGCCAAAGCCTGCTTCGATTCACATGCGTCGGACATGAGTACAGCTTAAAGGTCTCGTTTACCAAGAAACATCACTGTGAAAGACCGTGCAAAACAATTTCGGCAATTCAAGGAGTTTTCCGTAAAAAAAAAACAAAAAAAAAAAAACTCCAAGTTGCAGCACAAATTTTGAAAAAAGCCGCAGCAAAATCAACCATTTTGCTTGGTTTTGCGTGTTGTGATGACATCACATGACACGTTTTGGCCCAAATCTGTGGAAATTTAGCAAAAATTCCTTGATCTTGCGTTAATTTCTGCGATTGCAAAATCCTGGAGGGACTGTTTAAGAGTTATTAAACAAGCAATGGAGTCAGTCCACCTCTTGACCCAGGTACTCTTGTCCATGTTGTTCGTATTGCAACAACATGATGTCAGGAAGCACTGTATTTCGGAGGAAAATCAACTCAGGAAATCCAGTTTGAATCCTCTGAAAAAGCGGATTCGTTTATTTTACCACACACATTAGGAAGATGTTTCAAATTTGTCTACTTAGTTTTGTAGAATGCTTCTCAGGAGTCGTTTTCCGCAGAGCCGAATTGTCAGATACCAGTGTGTCGTCCGTTCTGGTGCGCATCAAGTTGACAGATGAGGCTGAGTGGAGCAGGGATGGCAGATGGGGAGGCTGGACGACACGGCTTACAGCTGTAGTGTGGTAGCGAGGCGATCAGCACCGCGGAGACCTCTGTCTTTTTTTTTTGTGTGTGTGTGTGTGTGTGTGTGGGTCTGCTCTAATTCAGCTGCAGTGACAGGAAGAGTGTAATAAGAGCTTGACGGCATCACTGGCACAGTGATATAAGGGTCATTTGTATATGATGAGAGTTGTGTACATGATGCATATCCAGTGGTTTAACTTAATGTGCAAAATATGGACTTTTGAAAAACCAATAAAAGAAAAGAAAGAAATTCTGGTACTTGTAAAAAAAAAAAAAAAAAAAAAAAAAAAAAATCCATATAAAAAATGTGTTTTGAAATGTTTTGCTTGTATATAAATGGTGTTTAGGTCTATATTGGAAAGACCCTTTGCTTGTTAAATAGTGTGTGTGTCATGGGAGCTTGGCACAGAGTCTTTTTTCTCTTTTTTCCTTCAGTCTCTTGACACTGCAGGTACATAAATGAGGAATTAATTTCTACAGTGTCAGTAGGAGCCTGTACACGCCCCCACACACTCACACCAACACACACACACACTTATGCGGATGAGGGACCTCTTCAGTGCCAGAGTCTGTCATGTCATGAGGAGATCAATCAGTGGACTGCATACATCATGTCCCCTGCTCCCTCCTGCACTGTCCACAGCCAGTGATCTCCTCCTCCTGCTCTCCATTTACAGCTCACAGGAACATGGATTACCAGCCACGCCATTACGTCATCTAATGACCAGCGTGAACATAATACAGTCCCGCCAGGATTTCGTGATTTTGCGATCGCAGAAATGAACGCAGAATCAAGGAAACTCTGCTATTGCAATTTTTCAGAATTACCGCAGATTTGGGCCAAGATGAGTCACGTGACATCATAACAACACGCATTCAGCCAAAGTCCTCTTCAATTCACGTATGTCGAACATGAGTACAGCTGAAAGGTTTCACCAACAAACATCACTGCGAAAGACCACGCGAAACAATTTCGAGCAATTGCGATTTCGCCAATTTAAGTAGGTTTCCACAAGAAAGCACAAAAACTCCCCAAAATCCTGTATGGACTAATACTATACTATAGAGAATACTATAGTATTATACTATACTATTTTGCTTCACCATCTTTACACAGCACAATGATATCATCATGGATGACAGAGACATGTTTTTATTGGTTTTAGATAAGTTATTCTAGTTATGTTAGTATTATCATTAATGTTAAAGGTCAAAACCAAACTAGATATATTGGCTTAGAAACAAATTACCCGAAATAAACAGTGTTCCACAAAGAGTGTTAGTGATTAGAAACGTGTGCTTAAAATACTACTCCATTAACACAAGGTTTTATTTCCTAGATAGTACTGACTTCTTACTTGTAGACAATTACTGATGACGTCTTGAGTATATTTTTTTCCAACGAACGCTCCACAGCTTTCAAGATCAAGGTCACACTGAGTTCCACTCCTGTCAGCCAAGAACAGGAACCTGAGGCTACATTGGCCACAGGCTTACTGAAACTTTACAGCTGAAGATTGGAAAATCATTGCCTGCCCCCCCCCCCCCCCCCCAATCTTCAACTGCTCAGTGTCGGTGAGCCTGTGCACAATGTAGCCTCAGGTTCCTGTTCTTGGCTGTTGTATCATATCTGTCCCAAGGTTCATTATGTTGACATGCTTTTCTGCTCAGCACAGTTGTAAATAGTGGTTATTTGAGTTACCGTAGCCTCCCTGTCAGCTCGATCCAGTCTGGCCATTCTCCTCCGACCTCTCTCATCAACAAGGCGTTTCCACTCTCAGAACTACCGCTCACTGGATGTTTTTTGTTTTTTTTTGCACCATTCTGTGTAAACTCTAGAGATCGTTGTGTGTGAAAATCCTCGGTGATCAGTATGCTCGTCTGGCATCAAGACAGACATGTAGGCAGAGCACCTCATAAGGCTAAGGCACAGGCCAGCATTTCCTTTTGGAGTAATTGATTTGATCATTCCCCGTGGTGGTTTCTCTTGTGAACACGCACGTGTCGCTCTTGATTTCCCTCCCAGCCATGATCTCAAGACCGCCTGCAGACCCATTTATAAAAAAAAAAAAAATCTCCGCTAAATCTTCAACCAGTCTTCTTTCCTCTCCCTTTTTTTGTGATTCTTAGTATGTCACCTATTTGTGTGCTTTTTACTTTTTTTTTTAAATGGCTGGTATTAAACGACACACAATATTATAGCAGTGCAGACATTATTAGTGAAGCTGCAAGAATTTATTTCTATAGCATGGCTTGTTATATTGATGTAGAAAAAGATGACATTCTTAATGAATTCTGCACTGTTTTTTTTATGGGTACCATCATACCCATAGTTTCTGCTCCAGCTCTTGTTTGTGTGTGTGTTTTCACTCTCTGCTGTAGTTTATTTGTTTGCTAGTCAGGATCTTATTACCAGTTATTGTTTCCTCCTGCGCTGAAGGTTGACTCTGAGCTGAGATAAGACCTTTGTAGAAATGGCTTCGTTAGAAGCTGCTCCTCATTAAAATGGTGCAAGCGGGGGCCGGCGGTAATGAGGCTGGGGCGGGCTTCCACTCTGCACCAATTAAGCTGAAGAGGAGCGCCGCGCCTGCCGTCGCCCCACTGAGGGGGTGTGCCAAGGTCAGCGGCGGCACCTGGACTCACTGTGACCACTCTTCCAATCACCGGCTCAGCTTTGACCCCACGCTATGTTCTTACTGACTACGAGCGTGCATCCGGTCATGGCAGCAATCTCCGTTGTGTTGACGGACAAGTGATTACAAGCGTCAACACAAATGGCCTGTTTGTTTAATTATTTAGTCCTGAATGTTAGCCGGCTGAATTATTTTGTCTAGTCCCAGCTGGACAAATGCACTCTTCTCCCCAGTGTACTCAAGACATGTTTATATCGAAAACGACTTTGTTATTGAGTTGTTGAGTGTTTTGTAAAACGGCTAACTATTGTTGTGATGGTCGCCAGCTTTGTTTACGGACCCCGCGTGACTCCGAGTGGGCCGACATCTGTTCCGCGTTCTTAATTAGCTGATAATTACAGCAGAGAGGTCTGCACAAGCCTTTGTCAGGCGCCTGACAGAGGCTTTTTGCGAGAGCATTTCAACAAATTAATTTCAGCAAGCGGCGCTAATTGAAGGATGGTTCGAGACCGAGCGCGAGAATGGCTCGGAGAATAGAGCGCCGAGACTAGGCTGAAGAGCAGAGACGACCGTTTGGCCGAAAAGCGCTGAAAGGTTTCCTCAGCTGTCTGCATGGACATCACTCCTGTACTTCTTTACCGACCGGAGCACATACCTTTCTCGAGATTTAAAAAAAAAAAAAAAAAAAATGTATCCATTACCCTCTCTTACCTTTTATGTCCCATATGTATGAGTTTAAAGCACGTTTGGTATCTTCACTCTGTTAAAATTAAATATCTATGCTGCGTTTTACTGTGCGTTACCCTTAAATCTCAGTCATTCCTGAAATAAAAAAAAAGGATAGGACAAAGTCTCTTCATCATAAAGGGAAATTAGTGGCGTGGTTGTAATTGTGTGTTATGGTGCATGGATGGGCGCTGAGCTGTGTGAATTTGACAAAGTTTCACCCCCTCTGAGCAGGGTGCTTTGTAAGGAGTTAAATTGGATGGTTAATTCGGGTGTTATTTACCCTGTAATTCATTAATTTGGCCCTGCCATTGGCAGCGGGCAGGCTGTAATTTCACGCTTCGCAATAAAAGATGTCTCATAATCTGCTTCATTTAGCACCGAAAGAATTTAATGAAATTAACTGCGGCCCTAATTAAGACGGTGAATATTAAAGACCCGCTATCAAGCCTTTAACGATTGCGACACGATCCGCCTTCCGTGGGATTGAAAAAATATCATTTCCCTGGGAAAGGTTGTCACCGCTTCGAGCCATTTTGGCCAAGACGGCAATTTTGTCATGCAAGCTAACTTCCTGCAAATTAGATTTTTTTCCCCCATCTTCCTGCATCTCATTTTTTTTTTTTTCCTTTTAGTCGAGAATAATTTAACCATAGTCAGTGATGGTTGAGTGTTTATATTTGGCTACGTTTCCATCCGTGTTCCAGTACCCATTTCTGTGGTGTCTTCCTTCTGACCTTGACGTGATATTGTCTGTGTTGGGTAGTTATTACTCGCCGGTACGGCCAGCTAAGCTTCATCCGGCGCGGAATAGAAACGGTGTGGTTCACTGCGGAATGTGTAACATTCACTTTCCTCGTCAAATTAAAGTAACGGTACAGAAAATTGTCTGACATTTCATGGGCTACTTAAAGCCATTTCTGTAGTGCTTGTTTGGAAGTTGAGTCCCTCTTCTGGACTTTTCATTGTCCTGCCTTTGGTCAGGATGTCAGTGAGTTGGGTGTGTGGGGTGGGGGGGGCAGCGGCTTGTCAGTATTTTCTCAGGTCGGGACACGGCAGTTTAAATATCTGTTAATGATAAATGTCCTCTGTAATCGGGGCCTCTTGATGTCTGCGCCAGCCAGATCAGATGCCGAGAGTGATAGAGCACCTCCAGCATTGCACAGATATCCCCCTAACCGCCTCCCTCACACCACACAGAGGGACTCTGACAGGCCTGGAGGCAAGCGTGTGTGTGGATGACATGTTCAATTTAGCCCTCTTTTCTCAGGCTTTCCTAAGAACAATGAGCCGGCTCTGGGTGGACGCCTGCCCCTTTGTTGTCCATTTCGGACAGTTATCTTAAAGTGGCCTCCAGCTTTTGTTCAAAGTAAAGGAGGAGATAGTGGAAATGACTCGTGGGCGATATGAGCTCAGTTTGTTCTGCTTTCGTGGAGCAGATTAGGAGCTTTTGTGGAGGAGGAGGTTTGCGATCAGTCTTGTATTTTATCTCAGAAAATAAGCTCAGCAGTGTTTTTCTTGATATATTTGATCTTAATCCGTTGATCAGTGAGTCACTTTATTATTATTAATTGCACCTATTGGCTAATTTAGCTACTGTCGATATCGACGTAGCAGCAAAGGGTACAGGTGCTAATATTATTGATGCCGCGCTGAAAGCGTGTCTGGAAACAGAAGCGTAGTCCAGGCGAGGAAGTGCAGGGATCCGTTTTATTTATCTCCTCCATTTCTCTGGGACGGAAAGACCTTGCAGCCTGTCACACCGTGGCAGGTAAAATAGGGGCAGGCGGGGTGTCACCGGCTGGCACCTTAAATAATGAGCGGCGACTCCCATCGGCGAGCCGACGTGACGTTCAATTAGCCTCTCGTGCAAAATGATCGCCTGTCATTTTCCTAATGAATGTGCAATAGCAGCGCAGGAGGACAGAACGGCCGCTCGGAGCAACACCACGGGCCTGCTGAGAGCTCTGCGGTCAAATAATCACTCTCTACTCCTCTTTCACACCTGTACACTATCACTCTCTCTATCGTTCTCTCACACTCACTCCCACTTACACCCTGAGCCTTCCTGGCTTTACTTTCATTTGCTCACTCGTTTACTCGTTTACCTGTGCACATGCTCAGTGACATGAAGCATCTTTTCCCCCTGCACACTCTGAGCTCTCCTCCTTCACTCCTCACTTTACACTCATTCTGTCTTTCTCTCTCTCTCTCTCTCTCTCTCTCTCTCATTCTGTCTTTCTCTCTCTGTCCCTCTCTCATTCTGTCTTTCTCTCTCTCTCTCTTTCATTGTCTTTCTCTCTCTGTCCCTCTCATTCTGTCTTTCTCTCTCTGTACCTCTCTCTCTCTCTCTCTTTCATTCTGTCTTTCTCTCTCTGTCCATCTCTCTCTGTACCTCTCTCTCTCTCTCATTCATTCTGTCTTTCTCTCTCTGTCCATCTCCCTCTGTGTCTCTCTCTGTCCCTCTCTCATTCTGTCTTTCTCTCTCTCTTTCATTGTCTTTCTCTCTCTGTCCCTCTCTCATTCTGTCTTTCTCTCTCTCTCTTTCATTGTCTTTCTCTCTCTGTCCCTCTCTCATTCTGTCTTTCTCTCTCTCTCTCTCTTTCATTGTCTTTCTCTCTCTGTCCCTCTCTCATTCTGTCTTTCTCTCTCTGTCCCTCTCTCATTCTGTCTTTCTCTCTCTCTCTCTTTCATTGTCTTTCTCTCTCTGTCCCTCTCTCATTCTGTCTTTCTCTCTCTCTCTCTCTTTCATTCTGTCTTTCTCTCTCTGTCCCGCTCTCATTCTGTCTTTCTCTCTCTGTCCCTCTTTCATTCTCATTGTCTTTCTCTCTCTGTCCATCTCTCTCTGTGTGTCTCTCTCTCTCATGCTGTCTTTCTCTCTCTGTCCCGCTCTCATTCTGTCTTTCTCTCTCTGTCCCTCTTTCATTCTGTCTTTCTCTCTCTGTCCCTCTCTCATTCTGTCTTTCTCTCTCTGTCCGTCTCCCTCTGTCCCTCTCGCTCTCTCATTCTGTCTTTCTCTCTCTGTCCATCTCCCTCTGTCTCTCTCTCATTCTGTCTTTCTCTCTCTCTCTCTCTCTCTTTCATTCTGTCTTTCTCTCTCTGTCCATCTCCCTCTGTGTCTCTCTCTCTCTCTCATTCTGTCTTTCTCTCTCTGTCCATCTCCCTCTGTGTCTCTCTCTCTCATTCTGTCTTTCTCTCTCTGTCCATCTCCCTTTGTCTCTCTCTCATTCTGTCTTTCTCTCTCTGTCTGTCTCCCTCTGTCCCTCTCTCTCATTCTGTCTTTCTCTCTCTGTCTGTCTCCCTCTGTCCCTCTCTCTCATTCTGTCTTTCTCTCTCTGTTCATCTCCCTCTGTCTTTCTCTCTCTGTCCATTTCCCTCTCTGTCTCTCTCTCTACAGTTTGAAAAAATGTGTTAGCCCTCATGCTTCCCTGTTGGTAGTTGTCATGCATCAGGGGAAAACTAGCTAGGATTGGGAGAAATTGTCACCAAAAAAAAAAAAAGAACAAATCCCATGATGCATTGCTATGGGCAAAGCACACAGGGCAGACGGTTAGTGAGCTAGCCACCTAATGTAATAATAAACTGGCCAGTGCAGCAACAAAAATACACATATGGTGACTTTAACCGAGGCACATTGCGGCTTCCACAGTAGACTGATCACAGTATGTTCACTGTCCGTCATAGATAAAGCGCTAAACAGTCTGAGGCAACATTAAGTTTGCTATTATCACTCGTTCAGAGTGCTGTGTCAGTATTTGAGAGCAAGAAGCAGGGCATAATAACTGTCAGTGCTTCATTTCTTGCACTTCTATATTTAAGCTTTGTTTAGACACCAATTACCACATAATGGCAGCGAGTTTGTCGATGTGTGACACTCAGGGAGCATGGCATTTTTATGGCGGTTGAGTGATGGAGAGAAAAGAGGAAAGCCAGCTCCTTGTTGTGTGTGGCGTGCTCCAAGGCAGCTGGGTCACGGACTCTATTAATATCCACCCTGTCTGCGCGTTAATGTTTAACAAGTCCAGTGAAGTGACATGGCCGCCGCTTAATTGCTAATCAGTGCACGGGTTTTATCCCTCGTCTCCCCTAATGAATCTGGCTGAAACGAGGTGTGGGCGGCCGACCCTTAAACAGCCGGTCGCTGACGTGCGGAGGAGAGAGCGGCTCACGTCGCTGCCAACACGTCTGTGTGGTCTCAAATGTGTGCTTTTAGCACTTCAGCAGCATTTTTACCAAACGCTACAGGCCTGTTTTCGACTAAACATGCAGTTCTGTTAGTTTTGCAAACGAGTGATTATAGTAAGTCAAAAACAGTTTGTATAGAGTGGTGCTCGGGTGTAGAAAAATGCCCCTCTGGTGCTCTTCAGTTTGGGGATCCTTCAAGTTGAGTATTGTTGAAGAAATCTGAGCCACTCAGGAAAGTACTAAATTTAAAAATTCTTTAATATCTCTTGGCTGTTCAGTCATATTTACAGTTTAAAAAAAAAAAAAACATGCACATTTCAACCATTAAAGCCTTCATCAGAGCAAGTCAAAATGGGTGCTTTTGGGCTGCTTTCTTGTAGATGTTAACAAGTAATCACATGATTAACGTGGACAGGTGAAGTCATGTGACAGACCATCCCTGCGTCCCAATTGGCACACTTTACTATGCACTAAAATTATGTAATTATTATTATTATTTTTTTTAAACTTTTGTGTGTGTAGTAAAAGAGTATGCAAGTACTGGGACATACTCTAACACCACGTCGTAAACAAACTCCTCGTTGCATTTCAGCTTTTCTTTATTCATTAATCCTTATATAATTTATACGATATAGTTTAATTTATCATTCCCTTGATTTATTTTTCCACATTTCATTTACACCTCTGTAAAATACATTCTTGAATTCAGCAAAGCAAACCGTCACAAGGCTCCTTCTCCCTCACGCAAGTTGTTGTGGGCAATATTAGCTGAAAAAGTGTCCACGGATCCACACTGCGAAAATCTACCAGAAATAGTAGGCCATCCGGGTACCTTTGGGATACTCATTTCAATATACTACGATTTGGGACACACTGATTCTCATCTCGGATACCATTTAGTACGGATTGTATGCCAATTGGGACACAGGGCATTTTTTCAAACCATATTAGGTAGAAGAAACCACACATTATAGTATACACATACTATCAGAGTAAAACAATAATAAACCAATAAACAAAAGAATATATATATACATATATATAGTCTTAATATTTTGGTTTTCAATACTATAGGGAAAAACTACACATGATGTTAGGCAGAGTACCCAGATGACTAAATCAGAGTCCAGTTCCCCATTTAAAGCAGGGTATTGCATTGCTTTCAATTTATATATCCAAAAAGATTCTCTTTCTAAGAGCCTGTTTCATCCGTCTCCACCTGTTATAGTAGTAGTAGTAGTCAGACCGTACCGGATTGTGCGAGCTTTTTTGTGATTGGTGCGGCCAAAAAGGCTTGATTTTGCTGCAGCTTTAAAAAAAAAAAATCTGCGATGGAATTTGCAGAGGGTTTTTTTTTTTTTTTTTTTAATGCAGAAAACTACTTGAATTGTGACATTGCAATCGCACTCAATTGTTTTGCAGGGTTGTTTGCAGTGATGATTGTTGGTAAATGAGACCTTTTAGCTGTACTCATGTTCGACTGAATGTGCGTTGTGATGACGTCACATGACGCGTCTTGGCCCAAAGCTGCGGAAAACCTGCGGTAATTTTGAAAAATTGCAAGCTCCTCTGAATCTTCTGGAGTTTGCTTGATTTTGCGTTCATTTCTGCGATCACAAAAATCACGAAATCCTGGAGGGACTGAACAGGGATTATAGTAGTTGATTGTGAGTGTGATGTGGAACCTGACGACAGACGGTAGTGTTTGTTCAGCCTGAGACAGATTCAGCAAGGCCATATTGGTGTTGCTGAAAAATGTAGCAAGAAATTGCGGGTGCTTGTTGTAACGTAAATATAATGTGGTTTAAAGTGTGTGAAAATATGTAATAATGTGATTTCCTGTACATATGACAATAAACTCTTGAACATGATTCTCCATAATACCATGCAATAAGCCCTGGTCATTAGACATTTGAATTTGAATACAAAAATCTGAATTTGTGTCATATCCTCGGAAATTGAATTTTGAACTGACGTTGAATCTCCTGGTTTGCCAAAGCACAATCTGAAACTGAATTTCACCTTTAAGGCTGTGCATTTGCATGTTTGAAATTCAAAATGAAGTACGCGTGGAAACAGTTTCTTTAAAATTAAAAAAAAAAAAAAAAAAAAAAAAAAGCATCCACTGTCTATTAATTCGCATTTTTAGATTTACTTTTAAAACATCATCAGGGTAACTTGCTGATAAAATCGGCTGAACCCATCTCGCTTACTCCAAGCGAACCTTATTTAAAAGGTTAGAACTTTTACTTTATCCACTATGTTAAAAGAAGGGAGAAACATTTGTCATGTCGTAAATCTTAGGAGCCGGGAAATTCGTTTCAAACCATGAAATTCAATGTTGGTGCAAAATTCAAATGTCTAATGGCGTGGTAGGTGTTTAATACTTTTATAGTACTAATACTTTAATACTAAGTACTTTGCAAAGTAACATTCACTTGAGCATTCACAGTCACATGTAGGAAGTTCCTCTGAGGTGTAAAATTGTGTGTGTTACAGGGAATGCTCATGAAGAGGAGTGGCAAGTCGCTAAACAAAGAGTGGAAGAAGAAATATGTCACCCTTTGCGACAACGGAGTTCTGACCTACCACCCCAGCCTGCATGTAAGCACCTCAATCTCACACACACACACACACACACACCCACACACACATTTAGACTTCTCCACCACTTCAGCGCTGGCATGATCAGCGCATCCATGCTGTTAATTACCGGCTCCCTCATCTCCTGTTTCCATGCGGCTGACACTGATGATGTGCTGTATTAAGCCATAACAGCTCGTCTTAATTGCCAGCTTGGCTCGTGTAACACACATGCAGGCATGATTGGACATCCTGTGCCTCTTCATCACTTGTTCTTTCCTCTCTGTCTACCCTGGAACACATTCAGACTAATCAAAGCCTCAAGTTATTCTCTGACTATTGCTAGAATGAGTGAGACAGACAGAGAGAGACAGATGTGGGGAGGGAGGAAGAGATGACGGACGGTCCTGGACAGCAGGCGGCTGGTCTTGGGTCTAAACTGAAACATTCTAACGTTTGCATAACATTTGTATGTATTATAGCATTCTATTCGATTTAGCCTCATTGTAGTCTTTTTAGGGCTTTACACGTATATGCTCCGTATTCTAATCAAATTTACTTATTACATTTACTGATTATCACATGTATATTTAAACGCTGTATATTTAAATAAATAAAAAAAACAACAATCCGAAATAAATAAATCAGTGTGGCACCACAGTATGCAGTTGTGGCTGTTGTAGGAGTAGCAGTCTTGAGTTTAGTCTTCAGTCGGTTTGAATCGAACCCTGCAGTCGCACTCGGGTGTGAACCAAAACTACCGTTCCATGATGGTCTCAGTCCGGTTCCAGGTGAATGCTAGCAGTTTTGAATGCAGTCCCAACTGCAGAACGTAAACCAAACATGCCGTGTACTTTTTTGTCTTGCGAATGACATTTCTCGTAGATATGAGCTGCCAAACTGAGTCACAAGGCTCAATCGGAGCCAAAGGACAGATCTGTGGGAAAAGCCATGTGTGAACAAAAATGGAAATTAAATGCTAGTGCTACTTTTTAATTGGCGCTACAAAAGCCATTTATTTAATGATGACTCCATGTTTTCTCTGCTTGGCTGACTTTCTGTGCTCACTTGGTATCTGTTTATCTCTTTCCATCACTAGATTTCTGACCAGTGTATGAAAGAGTTTTGCAAAGTATCTTTTCAGGTTTTTTTTTTTTTTTTTTTTTTTTTTTTTTTTTTTTTTTTTTTTTTTTTTTTACATTTTGGTTTGGCTAATTTAATTATGCACAACGTGAAACCAAACCAAACTTATCAACTTCTCTATTAGGTGTGAAAGTGGCCTTAGTTTGCATTAAATGTGTTTCAGAAGCAGAGACATCGTCAGAAATTTTGATATTCGAAAAATAATAATGGTTTGCTTGTAATTTACGGCCCCACACGCAACACTGTATAACATTAACTAATTAGATAACATTGGATAAGCCAAACAATTGTGCTTAAAATATGATTAATTATGCAGACCTAACTCATCATTTCATTCCCGGTATTTCAATCTAGGCATTTTGAGAACGAGCCCTTATTGTAGGGGGCTGTTGTGCTGCAAATTATAATTTAAGGGAAAAGTCTGCATTATATCATTATATTGATATCAGTATATTACTGTAAACCTAATGCATTTCTTTGACATGTACAATTATAAGTTGATCAGCAGATTCTGTTCTTTTATCCCAGTCATTCTGTAACGTCGGAATAGATTTTCACCTGGTATTGAATTATTTTTTGCTCATTTACCCTACAGTATATTTGACTGTACTGCCAGTAAGCAGTATCTCACTGAAGTGCATTTTGAATCTCCAGGCATCTCAGGCACAGTGTGTCCCCTCCTGTTGTATGCGAACAAGTCCCACCAAGCACTTCTCCAGAGGCTTCAATTAAGTGTTTGTAGAGGCTAATAGAATGAAACTCAATCCTCCTAATTGTTCAACTACACTGAAAAAAATCGCATTAATGCAGCTAATTAAGCAGATTGCAATAGATGGAATTTAATCAGCACTGAAACACGTCCCTCCTGAAGGAAACACAGAAACTTGAGGTCTAAACACCTAACAGGCATTTGTTCATTCACACCAATTAACATTATATGTGGGTGGTGGGTGATTTTTATTTATTTTTTTTCCCCCAAGTATTTATACAGTCATATTATAGAGCTTAATATATGCGTCTCTAGAGAGTGTAGGATTTAATCACATCTGTCTTACAGACATTATGACTCGTTTAGATGATCTTTTCATCAGATTTAGTTATTCAGACACTTCAGATGAAAGAGGCCGTCTAATCCTTAAATCCCACAAGTGTCCTTCTCCGTGTAATTGTTACACGCACTCAGTTGCATATCATTTTCCCAGCGCACTTGGCCTTGATGTGACACAGAAACACATGTCACTCGATAACTCATATATGCAGGGTTTCTCAACCTCAAAAAGCAGCAGCCATTTGTGTGTGTGTGTGTGTGTGTGTGTGAGCAGACCACCCACTGCTGCTGCACTTTGGCCATGTGCCAATCAGCGAGCATTGTGTGTGTGTGTGTGTGTGTGTGTGTGTGTGTGTGTGTGTGTGTGTGTGTGTGTGTGTGTGTGAGTCAACGACAAGAGCTGAATGTCTCTGTCCCTTAGCGGAGGCCTACAAAAGGGCAATTCAAAGCCAAGTGCTCTCAACACGGCTTAACAAGCCACAGGAGAGCCCTTCAGGAGCGGCGGGCCAACAGCTTGCGGTCGGTAATTGCATCCCCATTAGCATCGAGGAACTTTCATCATCGACGCGAGTGAAGCCACGCGTCGAGCATGGGCTCCCCGCTCGGCATCTGAAACACACCGGCGCAGCATGATCCGTGTGTGTGCGCTTCTAATGCAATTTTTTTCAATACATAGATGTAAGTGGTATAGTGTCTGATGTACAAGACTATATTTTCCCATGGTGGACTTATCCTTATTCCTTTAATGAGCTAATGATGAGGCACTGAGCGTATAATAATGTTCTAATGTAATGTCGCACCTGCTTCTGTGTAACCTGTACAAGCATCATATACTGTTCTAACACAACACACGATGGATCATATACTATTCTGTATCTGATATACGTGATTTGACTATAAATTGTCAGTTTATCGCGAGATGCTCTCAAATAAAGTTTTAAAACGCTTTTCTCAGATATTACAATGGCAATAAGCTCCACAATGGCAGTAACAAGCACTTGATTGGACATAAAACTTTTTCGGATATTTTCATAGGCATTAATATTATTATTATTATTGTTGTTGTTATTAATCACATTATTTATTTCTTTATTTTTTTATGCAAACCTAAACATCGTGGTGTGTATTGTATGGTGTGTATTGTACCAACCCCCCCCCCCCCCCCCTCCATTTTCCTGTGAATAACACCCTTGTAACATGCTGTCCATGTGTTCATATCACTTTTAAACCTATTGTCCCTTAGTGAATGTAAGTAAGTGGTATAATGTCTAATATACTTGATTAAATGTGTCTTGTATTTTCTTTTTTGTTGTTGTTTGTTTGTTTTTTGAACGAACTAATTGGAAGCAACATATTTGATGTTAATCTTTAAAATTACAGAATTTTATTTTGGTGTTAAATGCTTAATTTTTGTAGTTATAAACTAAAAGTATTATCTCTATAAAGCTAAATGTAGAGCTCAGTTTTCACATTTTTAAAATGGCAGTACTACTTTGATGACAGTTTGTTAGTTTGTTAATATTGTGATACATATTGTAGAAATGTCTTGGAGTATCATGGTATGATATTTTTGTCATATCGCCCACACTTAAACTGTCTTTTTTACGGACACTTTGTCCACATTGCTCGTGCTACAACTGCATGGCTCTATGGAGTATAGTTTTTGAAAGTTTGCTGTTTTGCTCCAGGACTACATGCAGAATGTACATGGGAAAGAGATCGACCTGCTGCGCACTACAGTCAAGGTCCCAGGGAAAAGACCCCCGAGGGCCATCTCTACCTGCGCCGCCTCCGGCCCCAAAACTAACGGCCTTGCCAAGGACATGAGCAACTTACAGCTAGCACAGGCTCCAGGTAACACACTGAATGTAGTAATCTAATTATTTAATCTATCTAATTGTTTAAAACAAATTACTGTCGAATTTCAATTACTTTTTCAATTCAATTTCAATTACTCACTGGCACCGAGTGTATATTAGTGGTACATGTTAATACTATATGTTCACTTTCATTTTATAAGCAAAGAAAATGACAAGGAGGAAACTTCATTCATTTACTGTAAACATTGTGTCATATTTGTTGTTATTAATTCTCAAACCCCATTTGATATTCAGCCACCAGAAAAGGCTAAAAACTAAAAGGAATATTAGTTTTGTTTTGTTTTTATTCCAATTTGTTTTTTGTTTTCAATTATACACAATTTAAAGATTATTTTAAAATAAAGTAGGCTTTTAATGCATTTATTCAGAGGCCTTTTCCTAATGTAAAGTGAGGCATTTGGCCAAAAAGTTCAGGAATTATATTTCGACACGCATGTTTGAAATATTTTTTCCTAAAATATTTATATATTTTTAAAGTTGAATTTGTTCAAAATTTCCAAAGCCAAGTAATACGTTTCCAAGTAATACAAATAACACTTGTTATTTTAGAAGATTAATTCAGGTATTAGTATGCACTATGATAATAATGACTAATCTAAACATTTAAGCATGATTCTGTATAGTAAAAGACTGATACAAGCGCAATCTGGTGTATTTATTAAACAGTGTCAGACTGTAGATGTTTGTCATTTAGTCTGTTTGTGCTAAAACTGCACATCATTTAAACCCCCCAAGGATTCTAAAATACCCTGTGTATACATACACACACACACATGCACACACACACACACACACACACATGCACGCACACAGCTCCAGGAGGACCAAACTAATAGCATGAATATTCAGTGACCCATAATACATGTACTAATTATTGTCATGAATATTAATGTAATCAGCGCTGGCTCTCCAGTCAGCCAGCTCTGAAATGAGCACTAATGAGAGAGAGAGCAAGGAAAGGGAGGAGGGAGAAGAAGGATAATTCACTCAGTCATAAGGTAATGAAAGCTTTTGTACGTCAGGGAGTGGACTCTGAGACTGGGTCGGCAGAGCGATCAGAAGGACCTCTTATCTGTAATATCTCTTTTTGGGTGTGCGCCAATTACACACAGGCTCCGCCATTACACGCTGAACAGCTGAGGCTGTGTGTGTGTGTGTGTGTGTGTGTGTGTGTGTGTGTGTGTGTGTGTGTGTGTCTGTGTGTGTGTGTGTGTGTGTGTGTGTGTGTGTGCGCGCGTGCGTGACCCTCACACACTGCGTGTTTAGTTTTCTGCCCGCTAATGTAAAACTATAGTTTATCAGCCAATAGCCTGATCGGCGTGTGCCATTTCTCCAAAGGTGCCGGCGTCCGATTTATCAGCTCCAATGGAGATTAAATTGAGTTGTGACATTTCATTCGGTGCAGTTTTGCAGCAGGCCTGTGGCTGTACCTCTGCACAAAAAATACACTCGAGGAATGCTTAGGTTATATGCAGAGAATGCATTTCTGCAGCAGGAGTGCACCAACACACGGGAATACCATCATATCACTTTCTGATTTAGGTAAACAACCTTATAAATATAAAGTGCATCATTATAGTTGGATACTAACAGGTCCTCATAATTGACACGCATGCCATATGACGCATTATATCCCTATCCCTAGATGTATCTTTATGTTCCAGTTTATATTCCAGCACCCAGATTATAATACCTTATAGTGGATATAATTACATCAGAATAAAATGACATGCATATTTATGTTTATTAATGTCTAGAAGGTGTGACATCACCTTCACTCAGGTCTTTATATAACAATTGAATACATAATATTGAAAAAGATGTCTCTATGATTGACATCTCTCTCAGTTAGTACTCGGTGGCATCATGTCCTATTCTCCATTTTACTGATGTTCTCGAGGCACTAGAATTTGTTCCAGGGGACTTACATTTTCTTTCATCTTGTTTCTCGTGGCTCTTTCTAGGCTCCGTGAGCAGCAGCTCTTCAGCAACTCAGATGGCGAGCGGCATCAGTCTGGTATCCTTTAACAGCCGGCCGGACGGCATGCATCAGCGCTCGTACTCTGTGTCCAGCGCCGACCAGTGGAGCGACGCCACCGTCATCGCCAACTCAGGGGTCAGCACAGGTACACAAAGCCCTCTGAAGTGATTTTATTCTCTGTATATACTGTGATCTTAAACGGGATCATAAATAATTAATATCATAATTCAAAGTGTGTTCTAGAGAAATATGACTCTTTACAAGTTAACCAGGTTTGTCAATGTCTACAGTGCAGATCAGGGGTGAATAGATTAGTAATATGGGACATTCAGATTTTGTGTCCAGGTTATTAGTTTTATTAGCTTATTAGTTGCACTAATAAACGCTAAGCGGACTAATAATATATTTTATATCTCATGCAAGGACATAACACCAAATCTCATAGCTGAATTATTGCGCAACAGATTTTTGTTGATGGTGCAAAGCAATGTGTTACATGTTCATGTACTTGTTTGTTTCCCTTCGTCTGTATTAACTAACTGACTAGCTTGTTATACGTTATTACATTAGGTTAGCTACCACTTTTTAGCCAGTTAGGTTTCCAGACAGCCAAAATATGGGACTGGGCAGAACGCTGGAGCTTTAACTTACCTGTTGGGCTACCTGAAGATATACCTGACTGGTTTGTTATTCAAACCACTACTCAAGCTCCATGCCTCTTCTGAGTTTTTAGATGTAATCTTATGTACCCTGTACTTTCCTCAGCAAAAGGCGATCAGCTCAGTTAGATGGTAGATGATGATGATGATGATTATTATTCACATTAAAACTCCCAGATAAACTCAGTGTTAGACATTTTTATCTGCCATCCACCATCATCATGATGCATACGGGATGAACACAACATAGGCGGCCCTGACCAATCATTGTCCACGTGTATAAATGTTCTGCTGCATTAGGAAGCTAATATTTTGGGAACATCACATAACATTAGTATTAAATATTAGCTTGGGTGCAATGTGCTTAATAAACTGAAGTTTCCAGTCAGGTAGCAGTTTTATGAGACTGTGTGTGTGTGGTTGCACAGAAACATGAATTGTATGTTCAAACATATTGTATTGAAAAGATCGCAATGTGGTCTTCAAAGGCTCAAATTGTCTTTCTTTACCAAGTTTATTCCTGGTTATAAGTTATGTAACCTGAAAGAATATACGTTGTTGATCTGCAAATATAGATTATTGTGGTTTAGAGAAAACTCTACAAAGAACAATATAATATTAAGCACATGATGTTACTGATTAATGCCATGTACCTTGAAGCAGCATGTGCAGCTCTCTGTAGTTCACTAAAGCAACAGTGATCAGTTAGCACCCAGCATGAAGCCCCCCAAATACACACACACACACACACACACACACACTGCCAATGCTCTCATATGTCTCTCATTGATTGCAATGTCAAGCCTTAATGCTGCTTTAACTGTTTATCAGAGTAATGGGCCCTCACAGCGCCACATCGTCAACGGCGCATTCATTCAGGAGTCTACGACACTGATGGAGGGAGGGTTTCTGTACACAGGGTGTTCTTCAACTAGTCAGCAGCCAGAAAGATGTCTCTGTGTGTGTCTTGGATACATGACCTGTTCGAGTGTAAAATTATGCTGACCTTTCCTCACACATGAGCACACACAGTGTGAGCACTAGAGTGACAAGAGTCAAGACAGTGTGCGTGGCTGGTTGGCCCTCTGTGCATATTTAACCCTGCCTTCATCCTCGGCCCCCGGCCTCATATAGCCGTGAAAAAAAAGCTGTGAAAGGCTTAAACAGGCTCCCAAGACCACACACGCACACACACTGCGCTTGTTTTTGTACTTGTGTTCATATCTAGGCAAAGATGAACAGTTGAATGTGATGAGAAGTATAAAATAAACAGCAAAAAACTATTTTTCCTTTTTTACATGCACAAAACATTATAAGTACATATCCTTTATCAGCAAAGCTATTAGTTTAATTATGTTTCCCAGTATCAAGGTGGTAGATTTGCTGTTTTATAAATCAAGTAGCTTGTAAATACTTTTTATCAATGCTACATTTGTGTTAATTCGAATGGCGAGAAACCAGTGTATTGGTTTTGGTTGGAAATGCAATTGACTCGAGCTTATTGCTGGTAATGAGTCCGTTTTTGAGTCACATTACTGGACAATAATTGTTTGGAAATGATTTATAGATGCAGGTCACTCTTAATACTGCTCTTCTTTGAGCTGTCTCTATTTTGATCCAGAGATGGAAATGAGCTTTTTCCTTATCCATTCCTGTTCAATTGCTTCAGCATACGAAAACATTTGGAAGATATCAGTTTTACCGTGTAAACTCAGCTGATTATTGGGCTAAAATCCAGATGTCTCGTTTAAAAAATGTTAATGACTTTAACATTTTTAAAACAAGACTTCTGATTTGAAGACTTCTGATTGAAGATGCATTGTATGCTGCTTACTTGACCACTTGAATAAACTGATTATTAGTTTGTACACCGATCAACCATAACATTAAAACCACTGACAGATGAAGTGAATAACGTTGATTATCTCGTTACAATGGCTCCTGTCAAGGGGTGGGATATATTAGGCAGCAAGTGAACAGTCATTTCTTGAAGTTGATGGGTCAGAGCATCTCCAAAACGGTCTTGTGGGGTGTTCCCGTTATGCATTGGTCAGTACCTACCAAAAGTGGTCCAAGGAATGACAGTTTGGTTTGAGGAACAAAGAGTTCAAGGTGTTGACTTGGCCTCCAAATTTCCCAGATCTCAATCCGATCGAGCATCTGTGGGATGTGCTGGACAAACAAGTCTGATCCATGGAGACCCCACCTCGCAACTTACAGGACCTAAAAGATCTGCTGCTAACATCTTGGTGCCAGATACCACAGCACACCTTCAGAGGTCTTGTGGAGTCCATGCCTCAAAGGTTCAGAGCCGTACTGGTGGCACAAGGGGGACCTACCCAATATTAGGCAGCTGGTTTTAATGTTATGGCTGATTGGTGTATATATAGGCTTTAAAATGTAGTAGTGTTCCCTCAGATCTAGATCTCCTTCTCATAGTGCTATACTGCACACCTGAACACTGTCTTTAACACATTATGTGCACTGGTTCATGGCTTGAGTCACTAAACCATTAAGTCTGTATGACATGATTGATGTGTAAACGTTCTGTAAGTCCTGGTCTGGATAGAGTCTGACCTACGCTCAGTTACAATGTGAGTGAGGGCTCTGAAGGGCTGCTGGATTGTGTGTGTGTGTGTGTGTGTGTGTTTCATAAGTAGCCATTCTATTGCTCTAATGATGTGCTTGGCTCCTGTCGCACAAGATCTGAGCTGACAGCCATTCGTCACTTCTTGCCTCAGGAGTCGACAGCAGCGAGATTCTCTCTCTCACTTTCTATCTTCTGCTTGAAGACAGGATGGAGGGAGGTAGATAAAGTAATTAGCTGAGGGTCTTGTGCACAGTGGCTCACAGAGCTGATAAAGTGGCCGCAGTCCCCCTGTGGTGTGAGTCTCAGTAGGAGCAGAGAGAGCATGAGAGTCATCATTTACTAAGCTCTCGGCCTCACCTTTGTTTCCTATCTGACCTATGCGTCAGTGTGAAGTCAGAACACTAAATGCTCTGCTTAAAGGTTAAACATGTGACTTGCCTTACTAGCATTTAGCTAGCTATTTGGGGTGGCAGGAGGACTTGGGGGTGAATGCAAATTTGATGTTCCTTGTCGTTTTTCCCATTTGTGCCAGTTTGCCCCAGAGCCCCTCATCTTGCACCAACATAATGCGTCTGGCCCTCAGCCTGTGGCATTCGCTGCCCTCTCTGCTTTAATTATGGCAGGA
The DNA here is from genome assembly GCA_023630585.1 of Cranoglanis bouderius. Classification (NCBI taxonomy): domain Eukaryota; kingdom Metazoa; phylum Chordata; class Actinopteri; order Siluriformes; family Cranoglanididae; genus Cranoglanis; species Cranoglanis bouderius. Next base: position 9,100,358 of record CM042560.1, on the reverse strand, counting down.
GTAATGTAATGAGGGTGTCTCTTTGATTCTTGGTTGCATGTGGGAGTGGGGGGTCAGAGGTCAGGGGTGAGAGGTTTGTGCTCCAGGGCAAAGACACGGCAATGAGGATTTGCCTTTTTAGCAGTGTTTCTATTTTCAGTCCAGTCTGAAGCCAACGAAGCTTCATATTTACTCTCGTCCCCTCTTTCTGACAGGAGTGTTCTGTCTTCTGTCTCTCTCCGTTTCTCACTATGTATATCTCTTTCTTTCTCTCTCTCCCTCTTTCCTTCTCTTTATTTATTATTTCTCTACATACCTTGCCAGAGCCATATCACCCTGCGGTTCTCACCCAGTTTCCCACTGAATCTAAGCAGGGTTGAGCCTGGCCAGTACCTGGATGGGAGACTACCTGGGGAAAACTAAGGTTGCTGCTGGAAGTGGTATTAGGGAGGCCAGTAGGTGGTGCTCTCCCTGTGGTCTGTGTGGGTCCTAATGCCCCAGTATAGTGACGGGGACACTATACTGTAAAAAGAGCACCGTCTTTCGGGTGAGACGTTAAACCGAGGTCCTGACTCTCTGTGGTCATTAAAAATCCCACACCACTGGTGGTGGTTGAGGAGATTTCCTCCCATACTATGTAAAGCGCTTTGAGTGTCTAGAAAAGCACTATATAAATGTAACTAATTATTATTATATCTGCCTCTCTCTCTCTCTGTCCCTCTTTTTGTGTTTCTCTCTCTTTCTCTCTCTGTCTGTCTGTCTCTAACTGTATCTTTGTCTGTTTCTGCATCTTTCTTTCTTTGTCTCTCTCTACATCTTTCACTTTCTATCTCTGTCCTTCTCTGTGTGATTCTCTGTCTCTCTCTTGCCAGCTATCTAATTGTGTTTCTGTCCGTCTATCTTCCTCTCCCTCTCTCTGTGTCTCATGTTCTCTCTCTCTCCATTTCTCTGTCTCTCTCTGTCTTTCTCTCTTTCTCACACTGTTTCTCTCTGTCTCTGTCTGTCTGTCTCTGTCACTCTGTATGTGGCAATCACTGCTATAGCAGGAACTGTTTAACTCCAAAAGCCACTAGTTTCCCCTGTGTATGTGTTTAAGCTTACCAACAGGAAGACATCACTTTGGCCTGCTCATTAGCCATCTGAAAGTTGCCTGTGTGTGTGTGTGTGTGGCGGGTGTTTTTAATTTGAGAATAATGTGGAATTCGGAGCCTCAGGAACAGCCTGAGAGAGGAAGAGAGGAACAACCCCACAGAGAGGAAGTTGGATGTCCCATTTCCTGTCAATGAACCCCCCCCCCAATCCTCAGCCTCTGCAATCACACTGATCAACTACTGCATGCATTCTCGTACAATAAATCAAGCTAGAGATCATGGTGACAGCAGAAAACGGCGCAAAACGACATATAACTGTTGTGTGTCTGCGCTCAGACCAAGAGGCCGAGGTCGTTAAAAACACTCAGCGAGGACAGCATCCTGTCAGTAGAGATAAGTTGTCATGTTTTCCACTCGAGCAGAGACTAAACGGTTGTAAAATAAGTTATGAGTGTCCTTGGGGGCTCCGTGAGCGCTCTCAGTGGCAGCCTGCCTCACTCACCCAGCCGGATATTGATGTGATCCGAATGTTATTTTATTCTGCCTCTAGTCACAGCTGTCAGCTGCACGTGATGAGTAAACGGTGCCTACCAAATGCCAGCACTATCAGGCCTGATGTTACCACTGCTTCTCATGCACCTAGAGCACATCACTGGCTTCGGGGCTAATTCTGTGGATGTATGGGTTTGTGACATCTGACCACTGACATTTCTCTCTTATGGTGTCTTTCTGGGTTTTTCTCTCTCTCTCTCTTTCTCTCTCTCTCTCTCTCTCTCTCTCTCTGCTGTAGATACTGGTCTGGGAGACTCAGTTTGCTCCAGTCCCAGTATATCCAGCACTACCAGTCCTAAGATGGACCCTCCTCCATCGCCACACGCCAACCGCAAGAAACACCGCCGGAAGAAGAGCACCAGCAATTTCAAAGCTGATGTCTTCTCCGGTACAGCGGAAGGTAACAACAACCTCTGGCACTCATTCATTTCTCTTTTAATCTGCTCTGCTCAGTGGGTTTTTGCTTCATTTCCTTCACCCAGGCCACCTCGACAGGCACACAAATATCACAGATCTGGCCCTCATTCTGCAGGTGTATTCAAATTGACTGAACATGTGGAGTGTGTTTAACTTCATTAGGGCTGCAACTCATGATTATTTTTATAATTGAGTAATCGGTTGATTAGTTTTTTCCCCTTTGATTAATCGATTAATCAGATGGGGAAAACCCCCAAACTTTCAATACCATGTATATATTTTATAATATTTATGCATTATTTTTATGGATGTACAAAAAATCACTGATAATTAAACTACAGTCCTAAATAAATAATAAAAAATCTCACATTCACTGCACCTAATGGTTCCTCTTGCTCACTGCCTTTAGGCATATTGTTTTACTTATGTTTACTTTGATCATACCATTTTAATTAGACATTACAGAGCTTATCTTGTTGGTCACCGCGTCTACATTGCGAGTGGGGAGCAACTCGGCCTCGTTACTAATAGATTGCTCCTGTTATCATAAACAACAGAATTTACACTGCAAGCACACAAATATAGCATATAATGACAATAAACTTGAATTAACCAAACCTCTTAAGCAACTCGCACCAGTTTCCCCAACCCCTTGCAGACCGTGGAGCATTTTGGATATAAACATAAGTTTGCGTTCGTGCATCACAGTCGTGCTTCCGTGCTACACAAACTCTGCTCAGATTCTTACACTTCCTCATTTTTCCTGCTTCCAACACATCAACCGTTGACAGGTGCCGCTGAAACGAGATAATCAATGTTATTCACGGCACCTGTCAGTGGTTTTAATGTTATGGCTGATCGGTGTACATATTATTGAGAGTTTAAATTGAAGTATTTTAAGTCTTTAGTAGATTTTATATCCAGCCCTTCAGTTGTTGTCGTCAAAAAACATAAATGAGCTGCTCCTAGTCAAGAATGAAAAGTGCTGAAAAATAAGTCCTGAAGTGGAAGAAATGCTTCATTTATTCAAGGCTGATGCCGAACTTCAGCTTTATGGCCATGGTAATGTTTTTACCTGTGTTTAATTTATACCAGTACACTCCCACAACTAGTAGTACGTATAGTTTGAATAATTTTACATAGAAATCCCATATTGTGTGTGTTCTGCTTGATGAGTAGAACAGATGTTGGTGAGTGGCAGATGTGTGTAACACTTCCTTCCTTCAGCCGAGTTGAAACAGCTGACAGGGGGAGTTTTCTGAGTAATTACTACACACAGAAACCCGTTCAAATGCCACCACATACAGGATTATATACATTTTATCTTTATATATTACACTGGCCCAGTCATACTGGCATTGCTGCGTTTATTGCAACTCATCCCTACTCTGAGTTCCTCCTATCCTGCATGTGCCTTTATTTTAGGTGCAGGATAAGGAATAAAACATGATGCAAGGAAAATAATCAGCAACATGGTGGTATGATTAATTAACTCGTTACTGAAAAACTGCAAAGCACTCTGTCCCGAAGACTTTCCTTGCTGGAACTTTTACACTAGGGACTCCTTCCAAAAATAAACGTCTCTTCACAGAAAAATTCATCATCAAACTTGTGTGGAGCATCTATGCCAATCCCTTTGTAAGATGTTACTATAGAAACAATAATCTGTTAGGACAAGTGCATTAATATAAACTTCCGATTTACCTTGCAGCCGGACCTAGCTGCTGTTATAGAACCTTAATCAACTCATTCTGACCAATCAGAATCGAGAATTCAGCATCACTGTGGTATAATAGCAATTTAATACATTCAACATTCATGATTATATCCAAACAAATGTTTTTTTTTCCTCAGTCTAGTATATACTTTATAACCTTGTCTAAAATTCAGCACTTCTGTCACTGTGTGTATGTGTTAGTGTGAGACTATGTTGAGATGATCAATGAGTGTGTGTCAGCTCAGTGTGTGTGTGATTAATTGGACCAGGCTTGTGTGGGTGGCCTCCTCCTCCTGGGAGCACCGGATTAGTGCTTGTTTAAATTGTTCCCAATCGACCTTATTGATCTGTTCCCAAAGGGGGCCAATCTGATAGCAGTGATGTGTGTGTATGTGTGTGTGTGTCATTCTAAAATATCAGTTGAGCCAAGCACGTGTCTGTTCTGTCTCTGTTTGGAGATCCACTGATGATTATCAATATATTTTGGAATCCCTGAGTACATCCTGTACAGGAAGTAGGACCGGGAAATCTGCTATAGCAATTATAGCAATTATTATGGTTCTACACACACATAAGCACTTTTCAGAGAGCATTGTTGCCCATTCAAGTTTTCTCAGTGGTGCCACCATGTGGACACACCTAGCCTCAGTGCAAAAGAAGGTTTGGAACTGTGTATCTGAGGACCTCCGACACCTCTGTTTGGAAAAGAATAGCGGTGTACTGTATATCTCTGTGAGACGAGATCTTGATACACGAGCAATGGTTTAAAGTGTGAAAGATACAGTTAAAGCTGACAACTTTTCAATCCATGACTTGCAGATGTGAGTCGCAGGTAAGTGCCACAGGATTCCCTCCAGGTACAATAGGAATGCTGTGCCGCCCAGATTTAGCACGCCGCCTTGGTTCACGTGCTCCCTCTCGCTAATGGAACATGACTTAGCATTTAGCATGATGAAGGTGGGGTTGGAAATCGGTAGAAACATAGCCCTCAGAAAGGTTTGTGACTTTTGTCTTTTAGTCTTTTTTGAGCCATTTCATGATGTGATATAAGGGCCTGAATTTTCATGCAGTATTGCACAAATATAAACTTTATTTGATTAAACTAATGTTTACAGTGGTGTTTTAGCAGTTAAGGTAAATCGAGATCCCACCGCCTAACAGCCACTGTTGGGCAGTTAAGGAAGGCCTTCAACTTTCAGATGCTCAGATGTATGCTTGAATATGCTAAGTATGACGTAAATGTAATGTAAATTTACAGCTGTTGAAGCCTTATGGAATTAGTCTGGGATATACCCATAAAATTTAGTTGATGAGAAATTTTCATATTCTTCCAAAATATGGTACTCCGCCTTTTTTTTTTTTTTTTTTTTGGCTTGTCTTAGTTTTCTGTGACTCTCCCCATTTCATTTTCCCTAGAGAGCAATGGGCATGTCTAGGTGCCCACAGCTTTAGGTTGAGTGTGGCCCTCTCACCACGACCCCATTCATCTGCCGGGCACTTAAGTGAACTATTATAAATAATCTACAATATTGGAATCTTTTATCAGATGTGTCACTTCCATTATTCAATAAGCGATTAGTAACAGTCTCCCAATTTAGCCATTAAGCACTTGCGCGTGGGGCCTGGGACAGCCATCATGCTGCTGCTGTGGTGAAAGATCAGCCTGTCAGCAACTCTGTTATTCATGAGCTCTGCTGGCCAGGTACTGCCCACACACACACACACACACACACACACACACACACACACACACTCTCACTCAGGTGAATGCTGCCCTCATATATACACACACACACACACACACACACACAAGTGAGTGCTGCCCTCATACACACCTCAAAGTGCTCCAGCACATATACACTCAAACAGGTCATCTTTTAGCTAACACACACACACACACATTCAGCTTCCTGCAGCAATTTATCCAGCAAACATGTGACCATACAGCCAAGTACTTCATATATGTTCAAGTATGTAACGGGCATGTACAGGCATTTTTGACTACTTCTCCATTCCAGTGAGCTGCCATACTGTGTAATTTTTCTCGACCTTTGAATGAATCAAGCACCAGAAATCTCCAGTGTTTTGTAGTCCATCTCTGTGTCTGAGGTCACTATGGTGCTTAGAAACCTTCATAGTGACAAGGCTGCAGGGTTGGATGAGATTCAATCAGAGGTGTCAGATACACTGGACGAGTTTGGGGTTTGCCATTAACCCGCCTCTTCAACATTGCATGGAGATCTGGGGCAGTGCTCTTGCTGTGGCAAGCTGGGAAGGTGGTCCCTCATTATAAAAAAGGGGACCATTGGGTGTGTTTCAGTTATAGGGGAATCACACTCCTCAGCCTACCAGGATAGGGTTATACCAGGGTTCTGGTGAGAAGATAGTTGAACCTAGAATTCACAAGGAACAGTGTGGGTTCCGTCCAGGCCGTAGAAGAGTGGACCAGCTTTTTACTCTTGCACAGCTTTTTGAGGGGTCATGCGAGTATGCTTATCCATATGTTTTGTTGATTTGGAGAAGGCTCAGGATCATGCACCTCAACATGTGTTGTCTGAGGTACTATAGGAGTACGGGGTTTCTGGATTGCTACTTTGTTATCTGGTCTCTGTATAGTCGAAGTAAAAGTTGTGTCCACATTCTTGGTGTTAAGTCAAATCGTTTAAGGTTGGTATTGGCCTCCATCGAGGATGTGTTTCGTCTCCACTCCTTTTTGTGGTTCTCATGGACAGAATATTAGGATGTAGGCAAGGTTGGAGCGATGTCTAATATAGCTAGAAGTAACAACCCTGTTATTTGTTGATGAATATGTTCTTTTGCCAACATCCGAGCTTGGATTGGAACCCGACATGCACTGCTGAGTATGAAATGGCTGGGATGAAAATCAGCACCTCCAAGGCCATGGTTCTCTACTGGAAAAAGGCAGGATGCTTCCTTCAGGTGAAAGGAGAGACCTTGCCCCTCACAGAGGAGTTTATTGGGATCTTATTCACAAGTAATAGAAAAAGATGTTGGTTCATGAAAGGATCTGGTCAGCAGCAGCAGTGTTATAGCCATTGTACTAGTCTGTGGTGTTGAAGCATGAGCTCAGTTTGTGTATGAGGCTCACTGATTACCGGTCAGTCTACATCACTATCATCACATATGATCACAAGCTGTGGGTAGTGACCAAAGCAATAAGGTTGCAGGTACTGGTGGCAGAAATGAGGATTAGATTATGATTATGTCTCACAGTTGACTTGGGAACATCTTGGGAGCCCCCAGGAGATGCTGGAATCTGTGGCTGTGAATAGAGAAGTCTGTACTGACTTCGTCAACCTATTTCCACCCTGATGCCTTTTGGAAAAAGCAGAAGGAGAATGAATGAATTAACAGGCAACATGACTGTCATGTAAGGATGAGACGAACAATTGAAGAAATAAAGAAAAACTGACCTCACCTTTAAGGGGAATGCATTTACAGAACATGCTTACATAAGCGAAATTAGGCTTGTTAGAGTTTTATGCTGGAATCAGTAAGTTATTGGACACATATTTCAAAGTACTAGCACCCATTTGTCCCGAATCATAAGTTTCACATTTGTAGCTGTCTGTCTTTAATCACATGCACTGCCTATAATGAGAAGTTAAGAAGTGTGAGTCCTCTCTTTAATTTCAACTCTCCTGATGGCCTCTTCTGCCAATAAAACCCCCTCAAACCCACTAATCTTTCACCCTGGAAATCAATAAGTCCCAAACTGCCATGTGTCTTACTGCTGCTTTTAAGTGTGCCAACACAGGACTGAAGCTGAAGTAACCCACACGTGCTGCTTGGCTGATCACAATCTATCATAGATCATCCACACGGACATAAGTGGCCCTTGTTAAGTAATTACCGCTCACTAGGCATGTATTTTTCAAACAATTTGTTTGAAATGTTATCCTGGAGCAGCGGTGGGGGGCAATGTGAGGTGCATGAAAGTACCTGAGCCCAGTCGAGAGCAAGGACAGAGGCAGGCTTTAAAGCCCAGGGTGAGAGAGAGAGAGAGAGAACATTCCTGGCCCTCACAGGTGTTCTCTGGCTCAAAGAAAGGTGACTTGCGACTGTACCATCTAATTAAAGTGTTCTGCAAGCCAGCGGGAACAAAGAGCGCATGCCCCTGCTCTGTCTAATGGTATGGTAAAATGGACATTGCCATTGCTTTTGCTCTGTAGCACACTACTAAAGCAAACCATCTGTGATCCCCAAAGTGACAGTTTAGTCAAGGGAAGAAACCTTTAAGTGTGAATATAAAGAAGTACATTGTTATTGGTGAAAATGTACTTTGCAAGGTGAAGAAAGTGTGGCACAACTGGACTTTATAAATCTCTCTCTAGCACCCCACTTTTTACTAATATACCCCAGTCTATTGTGTGGAAAATAGCTTTTTTCTGGGTACACAAGTTTTATTTGCACAGTTTTTTGATCACACAAACAGGTTTATTTTTCCACAGCTACTGTTGTGTGACAAATGTCCTTGCTGGCCCAAGGGGAAAAAGAGTGCTTGGAGGTAAAGTGGCTACACTCTGGGTCGGCCTCGACACGGCCTATGAAATGAGGTGTTATTTTAAAAAAATAATAAATAAGTGGTGAAGACACACACGGTGTGGGGTATTAGTCTAGATGTATGAGGTTGTACAGCTCCGAGAGTGCTTATCTGTAGTACCGTTTTTCTTGCTCCCACCTTGTCCATGTTTTTTTAGAAGCACATCCCCCTTTTCCAGCACAATTTTATACGATACAATACAGCTGCATATATAAGGAATAAAACAGGAAAGGGTGTGCTGTTATAGCAAAACAATCATTGTTTGGGTGGTGTGAAAAGAAGTCCAGATCACTAGAGAGGTCTTTTAGAGAAATTATCAATGAGAAATCTCAATGCCCTTTTTTTCAACCCATAAATGCAAAGTCTGCAACGTTGGCTGTGACTTGAGAAATTACTAGCAGGAAACAGGGGGCCATTTTTAAAAATGTTCATAATTATACCACCAAAATAACCTGGTTTATCTGAAAACTTTGTAGACATGTTGGATGATGTAATGTCACGGGAGTCGATAAGTAAGGGGTCAAGATCCTGCCTCCCTTCCTTACATCGCCTTCCTCTTCTTTTCCCCTCTCCCCCACCCCACGTTTATTTACTTGTTCAATATGAATACATATTTCTTTCCAGATGCGAACAACTTGTGTAATATTTTCCAGGTTATTAATGCTGTAAAAGGGTGCGAATAATATGGGAATTAATGACCTGTGTCACAAAGCAATACTGTGTGCTTTGACATTTTGCTCGGTTAATTTGTGTTTCCAGCCATGTAAGCTCCAAGCTCAGCCCCCCCCACACCCCCACCCTGTTCTGTCTGCGGCCCAGGCATGTAGCTTCTGTGCAGGCAACAGCGTACGTTGCGGATGGGGTTTATGGATAAAGGTTGCTTGTGTCAGACCACAAATTGTTCTTTGAGTTTGCCCCAAAGCAAAAGTGATGCTCTTATTGTAAGACTGTGTGTGTGTGTATGTGTGTGTATGTGTGTGTGTGTGTGTGTGTGTGTGTGTGTGTGTGTGTGTGTGTGTGTGTGTGTGTAATGTTTGGCTCCAATGTATTGTAACAGTAACCATTTACAGTGTTACACTTGGAAATAGCATCCGTGAGCACTTTTTCTGTGAACCTGCCTGACTTTTAACATGTTACAGTGGCAATTGTCTATGCAAAACAGGCTGGTATAATCTTTTTAGTTCATGATGATGTTTCAATAAGCCTTGTTTCCTCGTTCTCTATAGAAACACGAATATGGCATGCTTCCGGTGCTGTGGAAATCCTATAAAGCACTGCTAAATTGTTTATAGTTGATTACTAACATTTACTGTTTGTGCATTAGTAATAAATGCTGGTAAACTGGAATAGAAGCGTAGCTGGTTCCATGAGGTGGTGGCTTATTTACCATAGACTTGTGTATGTAACATGTGTATGTTACAGCAGATTTGAATGGCAGTCGGTCACCTCATTTCACAGGAAACAGGGGGGGAGGGGAGGTATAGCAGCCTAATGCCCTTTCGTTGTGATTTTGAGTTTTATTAATCGCGTGTTGCACATGCTTAAAGGAATGGGGGAGGGCATGCTATAAATTATGTCTCCGTATCTTGCCTTTCTGGATTGTTGGTTTCCATAATTGTCCTATGCCCACCCTCTTCCTCCAAAAAGCCGTGCGATTTAATTAGGATGGGAATATCACGACTGACCCCAGTGGGGGCCCGGTGCCTTTGAAGGGTGGACCAAATCTAGGATGGGGCGCACCAGTGATCCTGAACCCATAGAAATGCTCAGAATAGAACTGTTACATTATCCAACTTTCCTTCTTCCTTTAAGTCTTTGTGTTAAAGTTGAGGTTGATGGGGCATTAAAGGGTTATTCTAACCAAACTCTGAATGAAAGCTACTAGTGTCTGGTTATCATGTTACCAATGGTTAAACTTTGCCTTTAAGCTCCTTTTAATGGTGTAGTTTTGTTAAATTGGGCGTGGCTAGCAGGTGGCTAATTGTCCCTTTGATCAAGAGGATGATATGGATCAAATAGCCACAACTCTCTGGGTTTATTGTGAGGATGGAAGCAAAGCACCACATATATGTTATAAGGTGAAGTGCCTGATGTTGATCAGTTGGAATGTAAAATGTTCTGAGCAATTTGCATGATTTGCAGTATGATCTAAAGATAACATTTGGTATGTAGCACAAATAGGATTAGGTTTATTTAACGTTAAGGATTAGTTTTTATAGTGATGATAATGGTCTTGCAGTTCTCAAGTTGTGGTCTTTTGGCAACAGCTGGAAAACAGATCAAAATGGCATTTTTTTTCTGCCAATAATGTACTTTCCCATTTCTTCTTTAAAGAAGCATAAATATATTTTACCAAAACAATGGTAAAACTTTCAGACTGCCTTGGCTGAACATTGTGAGTAACACATGGAGTGCTAAATGCATTTTGTCTGCTTTTGTATGTAATATGATCTAAACATCCTTTTGAATGTAAATATTTGCCATGTGGCACAAGTAGGAATAGGTTTATGTAACATTAAGCATTAGCTTTTTTTGCTTTTATAATGGCACTAATGCAATCCTCAAGTTTTGATCCTTTTGGTAGCAGTTGCTGTTCAAATTATTCAGAGTGTGGGTTCTATCTGTGTCTTAAGGGATTCAGGGTTTAAACTCTTCTTTAGCATACGTGGTAGCCCCAGCAGGACCTTGTGTGATAGGATCCCAATTAGCAGAATGATTGACTGAGGAATAGAAAACGGAGAGCGAGTTTTCCTGCTGATTGAGCTTGTGAAATTGCCTCTTGGGGTGAAGAGTCTCTCAGTTCTCTTGGAACCGAGTGTGAATAGAACAGAAAGCTCAGAAATTGTTTGAAGTCTTAGTAGTGGATGGGATAATGATTTCAAGTATTATACAGACTTTAGGATATCATTAACAAATCATTCAGGAGCCCGAGATGTTTTGTGAGTTTTGAGTGTCTGTTAACCTTTGTGGGATTATGTGATTCATCTGTCAATTTAGACTTTTTGGTGTTATGTTACGATGGTTGTAAAAAGTTAATATAGTTAAACTGGTCTCTTGTTTGCTCTTCTCCAGATGCTTCTGACTGGCATGGAATTGAAACTATTTGTGTGTGCACATGTGTTTGGGTACAGGGATATTGCCTCACTGATTGCTGCTTCATTATGTAATTACCCCCCTCCTGAGTAAATTATAAACAGAGTGTGTAAAGTGTGTGATCTCCTGTGCCCTGGAGATCAGGTTTCTGGGGGGTTCCCTTTGAACGTGATGCACAGCAAAGTTTCATCAATGTGAGTTCTTTCAATCGGCCATCTGCGTGCCCTTGCCAGCCATGTCCCTCCCTCCTCATCTAGTCAATACCCTTTTGTTCTTAACATTTTCCAAATGTGACCCTCTACATAGCTAAATAGGCTCCCTATGTCCTTTGGAGCTCAAAGACCTGACAGACTTTCAAATGTCTGCTGAGCCCAACAGGACACCCACTCACCCACCCGCATTTTCCTGTCTTATTGACGTGTGATTGGCCCATTAACCTAAACTAGATCCTAGTTAGTAGATCCATATGTCACCTTGTTGAGGGAACTGTTTGCTGGGGGCTAGTGACTGATTTTTTTGACTGATCCGGTCTGTAATTAGTGGGATATTGTAATTGGAGGCTCCAGAGAAGTTCTGAAGTTCAGAAAGTGTGTGTCCTGTCCAACAGGTGCACTCACAGGACAAGATCATGCTACAGATTCTTCCAGGCTCCTTATATGCTATATGATTAAAAGTAATGAATCTGTGTATTGTAAATGAGGTATTCCTTATGTGTGCACTTGCTCATCCACACGTGTGATAAATCTGAGCTTGTGTCCATAAAGCAATGAGCTTTGTTTGTAGAAAAAGGATGCACAAATATGGCTTAAATGATCATGCCTGACCTTATTTAAGCTTGATATAATACTAAAGGTTGCTGAGGATGATGCCACATGGAGACCCTAAAGATCTGCAATTCTCCAAAATAGTCTATGTCCAGTCTGACACTGTCTTCAGTAGATAATTTCTCTGGATACTGTAGACTTGTACCTAAGAACTGCTGGTATAATCATAAAGACTATGATGATCATAGTGAAAAGCCTTCCAACACATGTAGTAATGATTCATTATCTTTCTGTCTGATGTCACTCAGAAGAGGATGGGCTCCCTTTTAAGTCTGGTTTCTCTCAAGGTTTCTTCTTCATGTCACCTCTGGGAGTTTTTCTTTGCCAGTGTCAGCTCTAGCTTGCTCATTATGGATCTAAATATGAATCTACATCTGGATTTCTGTAAAGCTGCTTTGTGACAATGTCTACTGCTAAAAGTGAATACAAATTCAATTGAATTGAACTTTCTCTCCCACCGGCTCATCAGTGCAAGAAGTGGAAACTTTCATGGCATGTGGTAGCTCAGTGGTTAAAGCTCTAAGTTAGTAAACAGAAGGTTCTGGATTTAAATATCTGATCCTCTGCTTTGAGCCATGCTTGTATCCAAAAATCCCCCATGGAGAAGAATCAAAATGAAATAATAAAATAAAATAAAATAAAATAAACAATGATTTCAGCTGAATTAACCTTTGTTTTTTGTAGCACTCTGTTACTGAATTAAATAGTTCTAGTGTTTTTTTGTGTGTGTTCTGTGTGAATGCTAACTCTTTGATATCTTTGTCTTGTAGAGCAAGAAGAGAATTTTGAGTTCATCATTGTGTCACTGACGGGTCAGACATGGCACTTTGAAGCAACTTCATATGAGGAGCGTGACGCCTGGGTGCAGGCGATCGAGAGCCAGATCCTGGCCAGCCTGCAGTCCTGTGAGAGCAGCAAGCAGAAGGTAGCATTTCACCATGCCTGCTCACATCACTCCATCTCCTTCAGCTTAAAATAGCAAGAACATTGTGCTTCTGCTGGAGTAGACACATTAATGCAGCAGAAAATGTATCAATTCATCAGCCAGCTGTTGTTTATATATATATATATGTGTGTGTGTGTGTGTGTGTGTGTGTGTGTGTGTGTGTGTGTGTGTGTGTGTATATATATATATATATATATATATATATATATATATATATATATATATATACTCACCATCCACTTTAATACGAACACCTGTAAACCTTTCACACACACAACAGTCTCTAGACTTTAAACAGAATTGTGCGAAAAAGCAAAAAACATGAGTGAGCAGCAGTTCTAAGGGTAATCTCTTGTTGATAAGAGAGGTCAGAGGAAAATGGCCAGATTGATTCGAGCTGCCTGGAAGGATATAGTAACGCTTACGCTTAGTATATAATCACGCTTTACCACCATTTTGAGCAGGAATTAATCTCAGCATGCACAAAACATCAAACCTTGAGGTGGATGGGCTACAACAGCAGAAGACCACATCAGGTTTGAGTCCTGGCAGCCAAGAACAAGAATCTGAGGCTATCATTGGCACAGGGTCACTCAAACTGGACAGATGAATATTAGAGAAAAAAAAATCACCTGGTCTTTTTTTTAAATTTTTTTTTACCATGATAGCCTCAGATTCTTTTTCTTGGCTGCCAGGACTCTAACCTGATGTGGTCTTCTGCTGTTGTAGCCCATCCACCTCAAGGTTTGAAGTGTAGTGTGTTCTGAGATGCTTTTCTGCTCACTGTGATTGAAAAGAGTGCTTATGTGATTAACTTTAGACTTCCTATCGGCTCAAACCTGCAGACCCTCTGCACACAGGGTGTTTTTTTTTTCTTTCTTTCTTTTTCGCACCTTTCTGTGCAAACTCTAAAGACTGTTGTGTGTGAAAATCTATATACAAATGTAAGAAAAAAGAAAGATCGACAGAAAGCAAAGAAACCGTAACAGAAGTAAGGATTAACCGTAAACAGAAGTAAGCATTAAACTATAGTAAACTAAAATAGTTTAGGCTATAGTAATACAGTGAATAGAAAGCATAGACGTTTGCAAATTGAGTATAATATGCAAATAGTCTATTTGATATTAGGTTGACTGTTGTACAGTGATCTCTTTTATCTGCTTAAATAAACATTGGTTGATGTTCACCTCCCCACCGTATACAATGTCGCTTAAAAATGTCACCATTGCAGCCACCTAAACTTGTCCCCCACCACATATACAATTACAAATGGCAATTACTTCAGAGCTAATATGGCCCCACTCGGATTGCCTGATCCCCGCTCCAGTCTCAGTTCTCTACCCGCTTGCTGTGTTTACGCCCCAGGCCATGACTGCCTGATGTTCAGAGTACCTTTTACTGTGCCTCCATTCTATTTATTTCCCTCCACTTGTTTTTTTTTTTGTTTTGTTTTGTTTGTTTTCTTATTTCTTACTTTATCTTAATGTTGCATTGTGCAGGTCAGTGTATGCCAGTTACAGGTCTTTGATCAGAAATAATAGTAGTGTAGTCAAGAATTATTTTATAATTACAGGGAAAGTTGTGAAAATATGACTGTGTTTGTGTGTTGATTCTTAGTCACGTCTGACCAGCCAGTCTGAAGCAATTGCACTGCAGTCAGTCAGGAATATGAGAGGAAACTCTCGCTGCGTAGACTGCGAGGCCCAAAGTGAGTTATTCTATTATTAATACAGAGTAATGTGATGGCAAAACATGTCCTTCATAAAGACACACTCCCTCTCTTGCTATTTCGCCCTGCAGACCCTGACTGGGCCAGCCTGAACCTCGGAGCTCTCATCTGCATTGAGTGTTCAGGTATCCACCGGAACCTCGGCACTCACCTGTCCCGTGTGCGCTCTCTCGACCTGGACGAGTGGCCTCTCGAGCTCATCAAGGTCATGTCTGCCATCGGCAATGACCTGGCCAATACTGTGTGGGAGGCCAACGCACAGGGGCGGCTAAAGCTTGCACCTGACGCCAGCAGGTAAGATAGCGTTACCTCGCAATTGGGACAAAGTGTCCCAAGTCCCCTTAAAACAGCTCTACGTATGTCTTGCCATATGTATGCGGCCTTCAGTCTCTCTCTTCTGCATTTTTTCATCTCTCCTAAGTGAGCTCATATATTGGTTGTTAATGCATAGAAGTGTACCTTTGTAGTTAGTGGAATGCAATAAGGCATCAAATGTTTTAGATGAACATTTAGATTGAAAATGTATTCACTTGGCAGACGCATACAGCTGAGCAGATCACGACTAAGGATCTTTCTAAAAGCTCCAACAGTGGTTCTGTGCTAGCCCTGGGATTTGAACATCCGATCACTAGGTCAGACAGGTCACACACTAAACCTCCACTGCTCAACCCCTTTACCACTCAGAACCTGAAATATGGGCTGAACAAAACCCACGCTTCTGGAAAAAAACAACAACATATCTATACTTTAACACTTGTACAGGTTTTCAGAGGGCTTGGGGGGGTCCGAAATTATTTGAAGGAAATTTTAAGTTATTTATATTTTTCATGTTGTTTTCGACCATTACCCTTACCATATTTGTGAAACAAAGCTGGCAGCACTTATTGTACTTGTAGTCAAAAGTCTATTGATTTCACCAAATAACATGTTCGAGATATGAAAATAAATGCCTTTTTACGTTCATTCGGCTTAAGGTGGTCTGCAAAAACATTGGGTGCTGTGCCTATTCCTATTTCCTTTCCTATGGTAAGGAAAACCCTGTTGTATATTGCCGTATACAATTAAAAATTCCAGCACTGGAAGTCGATCTAAAAATCAGCAGTCCATGACTGGAGGAGGGAAACGCTATAATGTGCAGAGCCTGGGGACAAGTAATTACTGATGAACACTGTCCATATCTGAGCGGACAATAGCGGATCTAAGTTGGACTATCAGATTCCTTTAAAAAATTGCATTTGAATATTTAGTTAATTAAAACATTTTAATATTTGAGTGTATAATGTTCTACTGCCATAGACAGAATGAACATGTGTAGTAGCACTACACTATGAGAGGGTGAAAACTGCTAACAGAGCAGAATAGAGGCAATGCCATAATTCTTTCAAATAATTTCAATATTTACTTTATAGATACTTAAAATAGATACTTTGTTAATTTATTTACCCACAATTATGTGTTCTTGCTGCTGAAATTTAGCAAGATACTTAAGAGACCCACATAAAATCCACCCCCTTTGTTTCAAATGGATTCCTATTTACTAAATACAGTATGCTTACTAAATATTATGGTGTAATATAATGTTGTTGGAGAACCTGAGCACTACATGCTCAGCAGATTGCCAATTAATATTGCCTGTTGAAAAATATCTTTCATATATGCGTTTATTCAGTTGTCCAGATCACCTATCCTACATCATGCAACGGATCAAACTAAAAATAGTAGATGGGGTCTGAAGGTGGAGTTTATGCCTTATTTTTATTTTTTAAGAAAAATATATTTCATTTAATTTGTATATGTGAAATTTTGTTATAACTTTATAACTTTCCCAAACTCCTAGCTATTCTCTTTCCTCTTCTCCCCCACCCTGTGCTCGTCCCTCTTCCCCTGCATCTTTACCTGTGTAATTATTGGCCAAGGGGGTCTGGCCTCACCAGCCATAATAACAAATTAGAGCTGACTGCCAGCCATGGGATTATCGACTCCCCGTTTCGAGACGACCTCATTACTCACCGGCAGCACCTTTTAATTACTCGGCCCCCTCCGAAAATCTTTCCTTATGGATCCGCCATTTTCAGATGCGCTGTGTCAGTGCGCTAATGCGTTTATTGTTCCTCTCGTGGCCGTTTATTTATGTATGCAGAGCTCTGTGGCCGTGCACGTGAGAGGGAGAGATTACAGCACTGGTCGATACTATCTCAATTAACCCGAGCTATGGAGCCCAGCACGTCAACCGTTGCTCTGTCACTGTCAATAACATCTATTCTCACGTTTCTTAAGTAGCTCCTGACTCGCTCCTTACTGCTCTAACAGATCAAGAGCCTGTTTAGGAAATATGCCACGCATTTAAAGGCCTCATCTGTAGAGTGTGGAGCATCGTAAAATTTCAGTAATGTAACTGACAAGACATAAGATCCATGGATATACCATAATTGTGTACATTTATAATAGGATACTGTGAGTAAAAAATAAATGAAATAGTTATTATATAAAATACAAAATGGTTATACACTAGTATAGATAGTTGTCACAAACAGCATTATTTCCTGGTGAAACTTGCACTTTTGCAGCTGTATTACATGTAAATATACAAACTAATTGTAAATACTGTGATGTAGGGAAAACCATGAGACTGCACTGTTCGGTTAACATAGCGTAAGTTGTTTTACATCTGTCCACTCAAACCTATCATTAACTCATATTTGACTTTGCAGAGATGCTCTCTCTCTCTCTGTGTGTGTGTGTGTGTTTGTGTGTTTGTGTGTGTGTGTGTGTGTGTGTGTGTGTTTCCCGTTTTCTTTCTGAGTGTTTTCTGTGTTGGTGGGTGATTGTGTTTGGCCAGGGTGATAAGTAGGACTGTCAGTAGCCAGAGCTGTGTTGCATATAATTTGCTTCCCTGTCGTCACTTTCCCAGGCAGCTGAATTGATTAAACTTGTAGGCGTCCAAATGGATGAGTCTAAATGGATAAAAACGCAAATGAAATCATTGACACTGTGAGACTGGATTGGAGTTTTTTTAGCTACACATGTTAGCCCAACATATGTAGGTCCCTTTACAGGTGCATTTAAGAAAAATATTTAATTTAGGAAAAAAAAAAAATATATATATATATATATATATATATATATATATATATATATATATATATATATATATATATATATATATATACAGTGCTCTCCACTAATATTGGCACCCTTGGTAAATATGAGCAAAGAAGGCTGTGAAAAATTGTCTTTATTGTTTAACCTTTTGATATTTTGTTTAAAAAAAAATCACAAAAATACTCTGCTCTCATGGATATCAAACAATTGCAAACAAAACACAGGTTTATCAAAAAAAAATGTCTTTGTTAAATATAGGTGTGCAACAATTATTGGCACCCTTTTAGTCAATTCTTTGTGCTACCTCCCTTTGCCAAGATAACAGCTCTGAGTCTTCTCCTATAATGCCTGATGAGGTTGGAGAATACATGGCAAGGGATCTGAGATCATTCCTCCAAACAGAATCTCTCTAGATCCTTCCAATTTCGAAGTCCACGCTGGTGGACTCTCCTCTTCAGTTCACCCCACAGGTTTACTGGGTGGGTTTCAAGCCAGAGGACTGGGATGGGACTTGGACTTCCAAACAACTTGTGGTGATGTAGGTGAATTCAGATTGTAGTTTTGGAGACTTTCTGACCCCAAGACGCAACTAACTTTTGCAATTCTCCATCTGTGATCCTTGGAGTTTTTTTGGCCACTCGAACCATCCTCTTCACAGTACGTTGAGACGATATAGACACGCGTGCAATTCCAGGTTGACTCATAACATTTCCAGTTGACTGGAACTTCTCAATTATTGCCCTGATGGTGGAAATTGGCATTTTCAATGCTTGTGGTATTTTCTTATAGCCACTTCTCATTTTGTGAAGCTCAACAACCTTTTGCTGCACATTATACACAGTATATTCCTTGGTCTTGTCCATTGTTATGAATGACTAAGGGAATTTGGCCTATGTGTTACCTCATATTTATACCCCTGTGGAAGAAGTCATGGTTGAACAATTTCCTGTTCCTAGTCACCTAGATGTACTAAAAAAAAAGGGAATATACTTCAAATATGTTTTTCTCATATGAATTCATAGGGGTGCAAATAATTGTTGCACACCTATATTTAACAAAGATATATATATATATATATATATATATATATAGATAGATAGATAGATATACTTTTTTTATATGCATTTTTATTATTTTTATTTTTATAAACCTGTGTTGTGTTTACAATTGCAATAAAATCATGTAGATACAGGCCAAGAGCTTCAGTTCATGTTCACATCAAGCATCAGAATGGGGAAGTAATGTAATTGGTCTTTTTTCAATCTTCAACTTTACAGTTTTGTTGTGTTCCAGGGGTTCCTGTTAAATTGTATGTGTATGTTGGTGAGTGAATATTTAAACGGCAGTGTACAAATATTTTGACACTGTAGCATGGTAATGGTTCTTGGTGGCTGAAATGCATTTCAGGCTACTGTGTGTGTGTGTGTGTGTGTGTGTGTGAGAGCGAGAGAGAGAGAGAAAGAGAGAGAGAGAGGCAGAGAGAGCACGTGACAGCACCTCTGCCATGTTCAGGATTGGTGGCTGATAAATGAAAACCCTCCCTTGTGGTCTCTCAAGTGAGTAATAGAGCCCGAAATTTCATTTTGCAAGCGACTGATTTAATGATCCAAAGGGTAATTAATGGGCTGATTATCTTAATGTTAAATATGGCCAGCAGCAATTAGACTGACCTCCCGCCTGTCAAGGTCTGGGCCGTGCGCGCCTTTCAATTAGGGCCGCTTTGGAGTGGGGGGGGGTGGGGGGGGTTGTGGGGGTTGAGGAGAAGTACCCGTTTCCTCCACATCTCCACCTCTTGGCCCAGATCATCCCTTGTTCTTGCACCACTCAGACCTCAGGCAGGTATCATTTTGGAGAGCTGTGGTGCCATGGCAGGGTTGTCTTGATGGCACTTCAGAGAGAAATGTCATTTAGACATTTCATTAGTGTTTTTTTTTTCTCCTCCTTTAATTTTGTTACACAAACACACACCTTTCCTGCACAAGTTTGCTTTACAATTTTGCTGTTATGACTATTAGTCTATTACAATTTTGTGTGTGTGTGTGAGAGAGAGTTGGTCTATTTTTCTGTCCCAAAGTTTTTCTGTGGCCCTTTAAATGGTGGAAAAAAAGTGGAAGACCATTTACCTTATAGGGGCTTACACAGAACATTCTGCAGCTATGTATGGTATTTAATTCTTTTATTAAAATATAATAATGATAATAAAAAGAAAATAAATGTGTTTTAAAGATTTATATAAAATATGTGTTGAAAAGGTACCAGTCAGACTCTATTTCGTTATAGGATTTCACACTCCTTCCTCACACATTTCCCATTTGTTTATGTGGAAAATACCTTGTGTAATGTCAAGGATTTCTTAAATTTTTTCACAATAACAAAGAGCAACATTTGGTGGCCTGATTTTCGTTTCAACACGTCCATCAAAGACAAATCCTCATGCTAGTTTACCAGTTAGATCAGCAAGAATGCACACAAGCCAAGGGATTTTTTTTTTTTGTTTATTTAAATTAGTGCTCATTTAAGTGCTTGGTGAAGAGGTAGATCTTAAGTCTTCCTTTGAAGACAGTCATGAGAAGTTCATTCCACTACCTGGGTGCCAGTAAAGAGAAGGCAATCAAGGCAAGGATTGCTCAGGCTGATAAGACTTGTGTACGATTTAAAAAATTTCCAAAACATTGCTTCTTTGGCCAGCACTTTTTCTTCCTAGTTGTTCCAAGCAAAACTTCTTCAGACACTGTACCAGGCCATCGGGGGGAAACTGCGCTGTAAAAACATACAGTGCTGAACACGTTCTTGCGAATCTGGAGTCTCGCTGGAGGAGGTGCAGGACGGATATCACTTTTTAACAGTTAGGATAAATATTGCTATATATTCGCACAAGAGATGACTAATCAGCATTTACCCGTGTTTACACCTATACGACTTTAGAAACTCTGAGTCACTTAGTGAATAATGCACTTCCAGTGTCAAAATCATTCAGACAATGAGTGTGGAAAGGTTTTAATCACATACAGTGCCCTTCAGAATTATTGGCACCCTTTTTTTTCTACAAAACACTAGTTTCCAAATGATCAGCACCCTTACAATGAATGTATTATCAACAAATTATATTCATATTTAGATCTACTGTAGGTATATTTTGCATCCTGTAATATCTTGACGCTTTTACACATGCGCACACACGACAATAAGGAAGAAAGTCAACTTTTGTAAGATTTAGGACTTGGCACAAGGGCTCTGTGGTATCAGCCAGGCCATATTTATGTCTTATTGTTTTAATTAGTGTGATGCTGTCATGGACACCAGAGCCCCCACATTCCTGCATGCACACACACACACACACACACACACACACACACACACACAAGGTGCCGAGCTGTATTAGTGGCCAAGGCAGAACTGGAGTGACAGGTCTGCTAATTGCGCCTCGTGGTGACTTATTGGGAGGGTGGTGCTCATTGGCGACTGACGCTGCCAACCCTCGCCTTCATGCTGACGTTTTGTAGCCTGTCAGCTAGCGTTAGTGTCACTGTGTGTGTGTGTGTGTGTGTGTGTGTGTGAGAGAGAGAGAGAGAGAGAGAGAGAAAGAAAGAAACACTCCATCTGAGGTTCAAATGTGTTTTACATGCAGTGTTTATTGATCATATTATCCAGGCTGTTTTCACTGTATGTATGTTCAGTTGTAGATGTGTTGTATGATGCATAATAGGGCCACTGAGTGTAGGTGTGTGTTTGATCAGTGTCCTGGTGCTGTCTGGTTCCCATCCTAAATCGACAGATGAGATATTGGTCTCACACACACACACACACACACACTCACGCACACAGAACCAGACTCGCTTAGCTACATGCCTCATCATGACCAATGCCTAGGCCATAATAATTCAACACTAAGTAGGTAAAAAGAGCGTCTTTATGGCCGATGATCAGTCTCAAAAAGGGCAGCGCTAACAGATTTCAAATTAAACGCGCCGCTTATTCTGGAACGGGGTGCAGGTGCACCTCCCCAAAGCCGTTCTCAGATTAGGCCCTAGGGATCCTGGAGGATGAGGGGGAGTAATTACCCCAGAGTTAGTGAGCTTCACACTGACCTCGTCTCAATTCACGTCACCCAGAGAACCAGTCACAGATCCTGCGCACCATTAACAGTGATTCTGATTTTCTTGAGTCCATTGCAAATAAGAGGAAATCTTACTGCACGTGCTGCATGCTCGAAAATGACTTGTCTATCTTGTCTGTGTGTCTCTGCTTTTCCTCGTCTCTCTACGTGCCACGAGTCACTGAGGTCCATTTCATCAGCGTTAACTAGCTGTCCAGTGTGCGTCACTCTCTGGCCATTTCTCCCTTGATGAGTTCGGTGATATGAGCTTGCCCGTGGGCTGCATTTTAAACGCTCGCCTCCCTGCTCGGCCAGAAAAATAATTGGCTCCCCCAATCTGAATTTATCTGAATAAAAAAAAGAAATCCTAGATTAGATTAGCCTAATGAGACATGATTTTTTTACATGACTGTCTGCCTTTGCCTGTAATCATGTCCCAACCAGGTTAACAAGGCTTCCAATTTAGTATTGACATTAAACCAGCCGACAGGAGCCAATCAGCATGCCGTTGCACCCCGCTCCTCACGACTAGCCGTGTTAATATGCACTAAAGCCAGAGTAATGGGCCGGTTTTCCGCCTGACTCATCAAATAGTTGTACATTTGCTGTCTCCTAGTTTAACAATGATTTCTTTTTTTGCACTTAGAAATTTTGTCAGTAGACTTGTTTACAGTGCTTTGGATTTTGCATGTGGAGTGTTTGAGCTTGGCTGTGCGACTGCATTTCTTTAGATTAGATGAGAGGAATTGCTTTCATCAGTGCTTGAAATGGCTTGCAGTGGCTTTGATTCAAAAATCACTCAAGCATAAAATATCTACTCAAATCACTTCTGACGCTTATTTTTACCCCGTCTCTCCTTTTTCTCCTGAATCACCTCAATTATTTTACAGCACTTAAAGCACTTACTTTAACTGCAGTAAGTAGTAAGTAAAAGTCAGTGGGTTTAACTGAGCCAGTAATGTACTGATTGAGAATGATGTAAAGGATTTATGCCCTGTTTATTAACCCTATGTGCTCTCTCTCTCTCTCTCTATCTGTCTGACTGACTGACTGTCTGTCTCTCTGTCATTCTCTTTCTCTCTCTCTCTCCCTCTCTCTCTCTCTGTCTTTCTCTCTTCTGTTGTTCTCTCTCCTCTGTCTGTCTGTCTGACTGACTGTCTCTGTCTGTCTGACTGACTGACTGTCTGTCTCTTTGTCATTCTCTTTCTCTTTGTCTCTCTGTCTGACTGACTATCTGTCTGTGTCATTCTCTCTCTCTTCTGTTATTCTCTCTCCTCTCTCTCTGTCTGTGTCATTCTCTCTCTCTTCTGTTATTCTCTCTCCTCTCTCTCTGTCTGTGTCATTCTCTCTCTCTTCTGTTATTCTCTCTCCTCTCTCTCTGTCTGTGTCATTCTCTCTCTCTTCTGTTATTCTCTCCTCTCTCTGTCTGTCTCCATCATTCTCTCTCTTATCTCTGTCATTCTCTCTGTCATTTTCTTTCTCTCTCTCAGTCTCTCTGTCATTCTCTCTCTCTTCGCTCTTTCTCTGTTATTTTCTCTTCTCTCTCTGTCATTCTCCCTCTTTCTATTATTCTCTCTCTCTCCCTCCTTCTCAGGGCCTTACCAGTATGCTTTATATTCATGCATATATCAGAACAGCAAATGCAGTATATAAAAAGCCACTTGTGTGTGTGTGGTGTGTGTGGTGTGTGTGGTGTGGGTGTGTGTGTGTGTGTGGTGTGTGTGTGTATTTATAGGTGCTTATTAAAAAAAGTTGAAGTAAATCAAGTGAAGGCATTGTGTGAGTTGTGTGTAGTGACCATGCGTTCAGTCCATGTCCAAGCACACTACTGACACGACATCGTGATCCAGTAGATGGACGTGTGACATCATATCAGTGTGGCTCATTTTGAGTGTAATGCAGGCCGGAGCTCAGTCAGAATGAATCTGCCTGTAATAAAAAAGCACTGAGTTTAATTATCTGTGTCTATCCAAGGGCAGCTAACGACTAGGCCGGAGAGCGTAAGTGATTTCAGACTCCTGTATTTTTCCCCCCTCACAAGAAGAGGCAAAATTCTCTTTTAGAAGTAAATTGTTCCTGTGTGGCTTTTTTTTCTGATAATAAATGGCCTACATTCACTTTTGCCACTTTTCGTCCCTTGCAGATTAAGATAGGAGGATGTTCATGTGCGTTGGAGTATGAGAAGCTGAAAATGCAGTGGTAGGATGGTCTTCACCAGGACTGACTCTTTCAGTGTGTCATACTTACATTGAAGCAGGGCTGAGATCAGCGTTAGAGGTGGCTGGAAAGAAAGTTCACATTATCCGTTGTGTGTAAATGGGTTTTATTTAATTACTGCACCAAGATGAACGAGTGTATATGTGTGATTGTCTGTGTGTGTGTGTGTGTGTGTGTGTGTGTGTGTGTGTGTGCGTGTGCATGAGCAGGTGAGTGCTCACCACTGTCTGTTTGACAGATTCGTCCTGTCAGAGTTCATTACCTGTGAGTCGGCGGGGCTCTAATGAGCTGAATTAGTGGTATAATTAGCCTAAAAGAAAAGAGCACTGGCGTTGAGCTGAAGCAGACTCCTCTCTTCGGCCATGCTGGAATTAATGATTTCCTCCGCAGCGCCCCCCTCCCCACGCCCTCCCATACATCTTCCCCCTCAAACTTGCACCTTTTTCACTCCTATCTCTGAATCAGGGGATATTGATATTATCCACTAGCAAAATTAGACAAAGTATTGACCACTTAGCTGTGGTACTGACATTACCTTTTGGTTTTTAGAAATATTGACTTGTGTAGTAGCTGCTTTAGCGGTTTGATTTGTGCTGTAGGTAAAGGAATCTTCTGTTAAGGTATGAAAGTTGTAGATGTACGACACTCTCTGCATCACAGTAGCTTAATTAAATATTGCGTCATTTTTTAATTGTTTTTTAAAATTGAATGCTCCTTATACACCACATTGTACCACTGTAGTATTTGGCCAGATTTTGACGTACTACTTGAAGTCCCTGTACTGAGTGTTGCCCCAACAACTGCCCATAGTTTTCCATTCTTATTCAAATTTAGAGTCAACATATTTTCTGTTCTTTGCTCAATACTGGCAAACGGCCATCTAATGTTTTTATTGTCCTACGCGGTGCTTCGTTTAGTTTACAGGAGTGTGGACAGATCCTAGAACCCCTTTATTGTGTGTTTACATGGGGGTTGGTGTATGTAGGTAGTATGTTTGAGTTTGGAACAGTGCAGCCTATCTCTCTCTCTCTCTCTGTGTGTGTGTGTGTGTGTTATGAGCAGCAGCTGGGGGGCTGTCCGGTCACAGACGGGTGCTCGCATGGACGCCTGTCAGCGTTGGGTAAACAGCCGCCGGCTTTGAGCAGGACAGGAAACACTGGCAAGTGTGTAAACACTAGCTCGCAAAGCGCTCAGCCAGGGAGAACTCAAAACACACACTCACACAGGAAACCGTCCTGACTGGGATTGACACTGGTTCCCATTAATCCTTGCTGCATTCCGCCCCTCAGTTTCTAACGGCGATTAGGCAACAGTTTCTTCTCCTGTGACCCCTTGTCCTAAAGCAGTGTGCCTTAATTAAGCTGTCACTCAAAACTCCTTGGCTTCTGGACTCCCAGATCGTTTTACAACCCCCTTTCCATAAATTTGCTCCACTTTAATCGCAACTGAACTTCGGTGATTTAAGGTTTAAGTTTTTGAAACATTCCTTGTATGTGTTATGACGATGTAATAAGTGACTGTGTACTGCACATGCATTATTGTGTGTGTGTGTGTGGATGTGGGTGTGAGTGGAGGGGTGGAGGCTGTAAGGGCATTTCACAAACAGGACTTACTGCATTTAGACATCGTAGGTGGCCATGTTAGATCTGGCTGGCATGATGTGTAGGCTTGAATTAGATTTGCAAAGAAACCTGCCTTTCGCTATTAGTGTGTCCTTGTCTGCCCCCTCCTTGGCCCTATCAGCATTTGCTGTAGGTGATGTGTGTGTGTGTGTGTGTGTGTGTGTGTGTGTGTGTGTTAGATTGGTCACAACCACCCCCATTCTTTAATGATAGCAGTAGGACTGTAAACAGCTATGAGAAGGGATCCAAATAGCAGCACACTGCTGACAGTGACCAAAGGTAGCAACAAGTCTGTGCGCGCACGCGCACATACACACACACACACACACACACACACACACACACACACACACACACACACACGGATGTGATGAGAAAAGCACAAAGTAGCTAATTAGTCCAATTAGCATCTCCCCTATGTGAGGACATGCTCCCTAAAGAACTAGTGGTTGGTGTGTGTGTGTGTGTGTTGGTGCTTACTGATTACTCTGTGTAATTATCCCCACATGTAGCAAACATGCCAAGCTTGACCCTGTGCATGTAGAGTTGTAAAGAAACTGTTGTCACAAATGTATATTTCTTTGCACTATAATTTAATTTTAAAATGTCACTTTATGCATTGAGTAAAATAAACTTTGCGTAAGCTAAACTGAACTAAAAAAAATGTACACCGGATTTACAAAGTTTTGTAAACACTGATTTTCTTTGTAGGTGTATGTGTATGTAGATAAATGGCAATCAGCCGTAAATTACCTTGCGCAGCGCACCACAGCTGATTTGCATTTGGTGACACCCACAAAACTCCATAAAAAGGCCAGGTTCACAGAGCAGAAAGTGTAAAAAGGCTATGAAATGGTCCACGAAAAGCAGAATTTCTCTAAAGAATAAGTTGAAGTACTACCAGAATAAAAAAATTAGTATTTAGCAGTGTATCCAGTGGAGTCACAGCACTAGTATTTACAGTATTGTGTTTTAGTTTTAGTACAAACTTTGTTATAGATTTTTTATTTTATGATGTCTACATTATCAAGTCAGTACAGAAAACATTTTAGATTCCCAAACATTAGTTTTCTAGCACAGAATTAAATGTTACAGAAAAATGTTTGTATGTCATTAAAGAAAGCAGCATATTACGTAAGAGACACTTTTCAGACAAAAAACACAATGAAGGCTGTCACACCAAATATTGACTTTGTTTCATTTACTAATGTTTACTGCTCTTTACTGTATTGTTAAATGTAGAAACATTTAATTTCATTATTTTGAAGGCATCTTTGCTCTACAGCATTTCTTTGCATGTGACTAAAACCTTTGCACAGTACCGTGTGTGTGTGCATGTGTGTGTGTGTGTGTTATTATTTTTTTAAATAATAAGTGATTTGAACTGCATAATCCCTATATATAAATGCATCTCATCACAAATGATAAGATTTAAAGCTGATCAATGGAGATTGACATTAGTTACTCTTTTTATGTGTACCTTTACATACACGAATACAAAAGATTTTTCCAAATTTACACGAATTCCATGAATACCACATTTTTTGTGTAAACCCTCACATGAACGGTTTCCACATAAATTCATTCGTATCCAACTTGATAAAGGCTCATTGTGCATGTTTTGTAATTCATGTGTGACGGTGTGTGTTGTCTAAGCGTGCCATTTATCCTCTTTCTAACACCTGTCTCTATAAATCCAGACCCCTGTCTTTGCTCTCTTCATGCCCACGACATGCCTGACCAAATCCATTTATGCACAACTGTGTGTGCATGCATGCGTGTGTGTGTGTGTGTGTGTGTGTGTGTGTGTGTGTGTGTGTGTGTGTGTGTGTGTGTGTGTGTGTGTTTTAAACGATTCAGCAATTTAATAAACAATATACCAGTCTTGGTTATAGAGTGATTTTTTTTTTTTTTTTTTTTTTTTTTTTTTTTTAATACATGGTTTCATTGCTGAAGCTCACTCATTCTGCTCTTTGGTGGAAATTCAGTGGAATTATTCTTCACACATGCTCGTCCTGTTTTTTCCCATTTTGTTGCTGACCCTGCCCTTGGCAACCTTGCTTGTCGGGGAAGGCATGCGTTTCAGGGCTCACTCAAGTGCTGTCTATTTCCTCCAGCCACACAGAGACCCTGCCGAGCCTCTTCCTTTCCCCCTGCCCACCTCCTCCTTTCCCTTCCCACTCCGCCCTTTCTCTTTCCCCATCTCCACCCCAGCTCCCAGGATGCTTTGTGCTGGGGCTGTGGCCCGTGCACCTACCGTCCGGCCCTCTCACTCACCCGAGGCTCACAGCACACACACTTAATACAATTCCTCAATGTTCCCATAGCTGCTGCTGCTATGGTGGCTGCCTTCAACCATCTCCACATCCGTCCCTCCGCTTTTTCCAGCGTTGAATTTTTTTTAAATTTTTTTATTTTTATTTTATTTATTTATTTTTTTTTATATAACTGTATCAGTAATCCGACTCTGACGTTCTGTTTATTGATTGATTTCTGAATTTGTCAGGTTTTTATGATAAATGATTGATAGAAACGTACATATAATCGCACAACAATAGTATATTATGACTGTGTGTGTATGTAAACGAGGCCCATGCAGCTGAGAAGATTAAATAATTATGTATAGAGAGTTAGGGTCTACCACCATGGGGGTTTTTCTTTGATTAAGAAGGGTGTCACTAAACCATCGATCTCCATGGCTATTGATCTATGCTTGTCCTTTTGCCTCCTTTATAGAATGGGATCTCCTCTAGTCCATGACACACATCCACAGCTAATTTGTTATCAATTAGAGTTCTGTTAAATTACAAACAAGGAGGGCAAAATTCTCATTTTCCTAGTGAATACTGGGTGTGTCACTTCTTTAATGCAGCTTTCCTAGCAGATTAAATCTCTTTGAATCCCTTCAACATGAAAGCTTTGGGAAATGTGAATGCACCCAGTGCTTAGGTTGTAAATCATGAGACCCTAGAAAATGGTAAGACTGCAAAGAAAGCAAAGGCTATCCAAGGCCTATGGATTTTAATATAATGACAGTGGTACACTAAAGGACTGGATCTGATAACAGGTTTCTAGCAGAGGGTGCTTGCAAAATCCCTGCAGGGGACATTGATTGCAGTTACATCCATGATCATTTAAACAAGTAACACTAACACTACAGACACGAACACTTGGTGTCCTAGGCTGTAAAATATGTACTCCACACCATCGTGATCTTTATGCCCTTTATATTGTACGATGTACAACACCACTGGCAATATCAAATTCTACTATTAAAATGTTATTAAAAAGTCCTGCTGCCAAGATGGTGGATCTCTGCAGATAAGTTCTAGACCACAGGTCCACTACATCTAGGACGTAGCGGATCCTGTTCCAGCACAAAGGAAAGTACTGCATGCAGCATTCCCTTCGCTCAGCAGACACCTCGCTTGCAGAGGAAGTGGAAGCTGGAGGGGGTTTCCTCAGCTCTCTGTTCTCTAGTTTTCTGAGATGAGACCCCCTGATGGGCAGCTGTGCTTCAGGGGATAGCTCAATATCCTCTCCTCTGGGGCTCGATGCACTCCCCAAAGCCCTCACATGGGAACTGGGCCTGAACTAATCTCAGCCAGGCCCGAATGGATCTGTTTACACTGTGGGGATTAACACAGATTAGTGCTATCATAGCACAGGATTAGCAGGAGAGCTAAAAACATGCAACTGATAGCCCCCTTCTGGGCTGGGCTGGGGCTTGGTTGACATTTCTGTCAAACTGCATAAACACACACAGAGCACTTTAAATAGATTGCTTCCTGTTCCTGCTTTCTCTTCCTCACTCATCCTATTTCCTCCCTCACACACCACCTCCCTCGCTCTCGTGCTCTCTCTCTCTCTTGCCCTCCCCCACCCCACCCCCAAAATATGTGGGACAGCATTGGGTTTTTTCTGTTTCATCCACAGACCATTGATTGTCATAGTTCTTTCATGAGCTGTGTGATGTGTGTAGGCCTGTTGATGCTTTATAAGAATGCAGGACCCGGTGACTGAGAAAGAAAATAGTAGCCAATAGCAATCTACACAAATCCCTGAACTCTTAAATGTCATTCAAATGTCAATCAGAATGAGAGCTGAGTCCAAGTATTACTTCAGTTTGAACATGTGATGTTTCTACCTTATACATTAACTTCACCTTGACCTCCTAATACTGACGCTTAGTGTGTGTGTGTGTGGTTCAGGGAGGAGCGTGAACGCTGGATCCGGGCCAAGTATGAGCAGAAGCTGTTTGTGGCATCTCTGCCGTGTGTGGAGCTGACTCTCGGCCAACAGCTGCTGCGTGCTACCGCTGAAGAGGACCTGCGCTTAGTGGTGCTGCTGCTTGCACACGGCTCACGAGATGAGGTGAACGAGACGTGCGGTGAGGGAGATGGCCGAACTGCGCTACATCTGGCCTGCCGTAAGGGCAGTGTGGTGATCACGCAGCTCCTCATCTGGGTACAGACACACACACACACACACACACACTCTCTCTATCATCCTTTTCTCCACCAGTAGTGTGTACTAGGCTATATTTATCATTGCACATCATTCTATTTAACGCAATTTAAATCAATAATTACTGCATCTGTAGTGTATGTGTGAGATTCAGACATTTCCCTATACTGAGAATAGAAAGTCTCGATTATAATGGAAGCCTAAGGGCAGTTGAATTCAGAATACATGACTGTGTTTCATAAACACCATTTCAGAAACGAAGCTCTCATATGATCGTTTCACATGAGAGAACATCTTACCAAAGCTGTTTTTATTCAGTTATATCCAACTTTCCAATAGTGGAACATTACATTAAACAGCCATTCAAGTTACTTAAGCTAAGACACTTTTTTGCTAGCTCTGTGTTGTGTCAGAGACGGTATAAACATTCTAAAATCTTCATAACTACTGTTGACTCAATAAGATGAAGATATACAGTAGAGTTATGGTTTGTTGTGGATTAGCTACATGGACAAATCTGTAAAACAGAGCAGCTACACGTAAGCTCCCTATTCTGTAACATATAATCTAAAGACACCACTCTGGCTGATGCATCAGTAATATGTCTCACTAATACGACCAAGACAAATATTTGTGAAATAAACTGTAAAAGCCAGATGGTCAGAGGAGCTAGCTACTGAACCAAACCAGGGATGAATCTTAAGCAGCTTCCTGTTGACCACACAGTGCACTATACTATGGAGGGTGTAGAGGCCATTATGTTTTGCCCTAAGTAGTGCACATTTATAAGGAGAAGAAAGTCAAATGGTGTTCATCCTATTGCATGGTCTGACAATCACTTTTACCATAGAAACAGCCATGAATAAGTGCTTTCATTACTGGAAATAACTCTGTTGCCAAGATGGCCACATAGACTTTATTCTAAGGACCCCTTAGAAGCAAGCTATATTTGCTGCATAACACAAAGTGTCTCTCTGAGAACGTATTCCCAGGTCTAACAGTGACAAATTATTACAGCTTTAGAGCTTAATTTACAAACACCATTTGACCCTTATACAAACTACTACAGGGTGTCCCAAAAGTCTCCACACGTGGGACTGTGTTTGCCAGCTCCACGTCGGTTGTGCCTTCGTCAGTGGATGTTCGTGGACGTCCACTTCTCAGTTGGTCTGCAACACTTCCAGTCTATTTGAATTCGTTCATACGTTTGGCAGCAGTGTCGTGTGTGAAGTGCTTGCCGTGTTTCCTGTTAAAGTCCACCACAACATTGCGACAGCTTCCTGATCCAGATCCAGCCATGAGAATGATTTCAATATGGTCTTTTCTCAAAGGCATTCTTAAAGGCTATCCGAGATATTTATATATATATATATATATATATATATATATATATATATATATATATATATATATATATATATATATATATATATATATAAAATACTAAGTATGACAAATTTTGGAAGACATTTTTCTAATAAGTGTTATTTTCCCCTATGTATTGTGACTTTTAGGACACCCTGTAGTTCTAGTCAGCACTGTATATTATGAGTTGACCATTTTGTATTATTGTGTTTAATATTCTTGACACCTGCATCAAGACATTTAGTGTACTTTTTACATCATGAGTTCTGATTCAGATTTGTTATGTGTGTGTGAGATCATTGTTTCACAACCTTGTCTTTCTGTGTCCCTCCAGTATGGAGTAGACATCATGGCACGTGACGCCCACGGCAACACAGCGCTGGCATATGCACGCCAAGCCAACAGTCAGGAGTGTGTGGATGTGTTACTGCAGTACGGCTGCCCGGACGAGCGCTACCCACTCATGGCCACGCCCAACCTTTCACGCAGAAACAACAACCGCAACAACAGCTGCAGCAGCACAGGCAGCACCGCCCTTATCTGACACACACACACACACACACAACCTACATACACAGAAATAAACTCACATACACAGCCATTTGCATACACACACGCACACTCTTACCCTCACACTAGTACAAACACACACAGCTCTTCCTCCTCTTTGCTAGACACAGATTTAGAATCATGAGAGAAGTACGACTGACCGTGATGATGAAGATAAAACACTAACAGAACCACTGAGTTTGCACTCGCACTGCCTCGCACTACCACTAGCTTGTCATGAGGGTGTTAGTCCTTCCATTCTACCTGTCTAGCCAATCACACGGTCACTCCTACATCAGGTGACCTGTGTTGGGAGAATGCACCTTCCCAGGTCTTCTGGCTGCATAGCAGCAATGCGCTAGCCGAATAAACTGTCTGAACCTGCTGCTGCCTCTGTCCACAAATGCTGCAAGATGCATGATGGGAGATGAAGAAGGTGAGACCAAACCAAGAGCTCAGTGAATGGCAGGCGACACGTCCGTTTAGACTTCTTAAAGCAACTCATGTCCTCTCTCTGCGCGGCTTCTTGTGTGACTGAAATAGACAGGAAGTGACGCTGGATCAGTCCCAGAGGTCCTAGAGAACTTCAGCAGTGCTTTCCTGCTTGGTGCTTTTGAATGCACATGTTCCGTGTCCTTACCTACCTTTGCCCTCTGCTACCCTTTCAGCCAAATGTTTAGTAAAATTGTGTGAATATCTGCCCTTTCTACAATTTCTTTTTTTTTTTGGAAAACATCCAAATATCACAAGGGTGATAACATGAAGAGGATTTTTTTATTTTATTTTTTTTATTTTGATTGTGAGTGAGTTGTATGGAATTCATTGGGCATTTGTGGACCATGTGAAAATCTAAATCTAATCCGTGTGAATGAATCACACCAGTTTTGTGCTGATAACTTTTATTATTCCGTAGTCTGTTTCACAGAACTAAAAGGAATTTCCTACTTGATTAATATTTTTTTTTCCTCGGCTGCTAGCCAACTGCATGCTTCTTTTTCCGCTGCAAACGATCAGGTCTTATTTAGCTGATGAGTCACGTGATGACAGACACTAAAGTGACGAGCTTCTGAGTCTGAAGTGCTCGTCACAACCGACCGTGTGTGTGTGTGTGCAAGAGATTGCAAAGAATCTTTCTTATTCACGTTAGCCATATTGATAATATTGATCAACACAGACTTGTTTCCAAATGAAACGAGTGGAGCAGGATCTGACCTCGCAGGCTCATCGATATCAAATGCGCAGCGTCTGCATTTCCCCTGTGCTTTATGATGGAAACATTAGTGAGGGGAGAGCCTGCAGCCTCATTTACCTGTTCTTACTCAATATTAGGTACTCAGGAGAAGCAGGAGAACTCTCCTCTCTATATGCTACATACTTATTAATGCCAGAGACTCACGTGTGTGTGTGTGTGTGTGCATGCGTGTGAGTGAGTGAACGTGAGTGGGGTCATTTGTCAGCATTGGTTGAAATGTCCATACATTACCCACTCATTGCTGAGGCCTTGGAGTGCAGAGCCCTATTCGGCTCAGTGAAGAGATGGCTCGTCTTTTCCTGCGCTGTATCCTTTTCATTGTTTTCACTCTATCACTTTGTCTTTTGTCGAAACTCTTTGGTGGGAAACATGGTGAAAATGAAGAGAATGCCCCCCCCCCGAAAAGGGCCTTTTAATGTTCTAGCCTGACTTCCTTGGGCTTGATGGCAGGCTATGTCAAATGATCATGCAAGTGTGTGTGTGTGTGTGTGTGTGAGCGAGAGAGAGCGTGTGTGTGTGTGTGTGTGTGTGTGAACTAGCCCTCTCTATCTCTCTAATGTTTTTCTCTTTCCTGAGTGTCGTTCTTGATGTCTTCAACGTTCTGTCTCCAATCGTGTGTTTTGTGCTGTACAGACTCGAGCCCTGACTGACCTGTATTTAAGCAATACAAAGCCAGATGAAAGCCAGGCAACTCTCTGAAGTAATAATTTTCCACACCAGTATTGGCTGCTGTGTGGCTCTGAGAAATGTAAGACTCTGTTTCAGGTCATATGTCATTACGGAGGTTGTATTCGGAAACACGACGCCACTAGCTTTAGGGTTTGTCATTGAGAAGGTAACACAAGTCTTTAGTCTGCAACACTAAACAAGTAGGATGATGTTCGACCTGCCAGGGTTGCTTTATGGGTTTTAGGATCATGTAGGGACGAGGCCTCGTCTCAGAAACCTCCGTGTGTCTTCCAAAGGGCGCTACGGAGTGAGACGCGGGTTAAAGAGAGTGTACAGAGTTTATTGATAGAGCTAAGATGTAAAGTGTTTGTATATAATGTAGCAGATCTGTAGAGGTCTCAACACCGTACACAGTTATTTATGACAATGCTTTAAAGCATACACACACACACACACACACACACACACACACACACACACATACACAATGAATTCTAATAACCAACCCACACTATAGTGCCCACTTCATGTCCTTTCTGTGAAAGCCTGACTTTTTGTTTTCTGACCCTTTTTTGCATGCATGAATGTAAATTTCCTCATAAATGACTGACACCTTTTCTGATATTCGTCACCTAATTTACCTTTTTGTTGCTCTTTTATCTTTGGGAAGGTAACATTCAAATAGTGGTCAATTTCTCTCATCATATGTCCGTATGTTATTGAACTGGGAAAGAATGAA
Source organism: Cranoglanis bouderius (assembly GCA_023630585.1). Lineage (NCBI taxonomy): Eukaryota > Metazoa > Chordata > Actinopteri > Siluriformes > Cranoglanididae > Cranoglanis > Cranoglanis bouderius. Next base: position 9,065,368 of record CM042560.1, on the reverse strand, counting down.
GGAGTCGCACAACCACCCACTCAACCAATAGCGTAAGAGCAACCAAAGCAGACTCTGCTCCGTTTGCAAGCAGAATGAGCAATCGCAGGTTTATACGTCCGTTTTCAAGCTGCTTACATGCATCCATGATTTTAGATCAGTATCTGCTTGCCGTGTAGCTGTCACTTTCTGTACATAGCTGTAAAAAAGTGCGAAACATTGTTTTTGCTTTTTTTTTTTTTTTTAAACTTTTTTATTTTATTACCTCATTTTGTCGACAGTATCCTTGATGCGTCCAAACCCGAGAGACCTGATTATTTATGAGCGAATATGCTAATCTAAAAGGGGAGAGGCTCTCACACTACTTTTCTTTTTGTATTTGCATCACAATTACTTCATTATGTTTGAGTGTCCTTGTTGTATATCTAATTATAATTATTATTATTGTTGAGTTTGTGTCAGCTGTACAGTTCTGTGTTGAAAAATTATACCTGATGCAGAGTCTTATACTGTAATGTGTCTCCTTTCAATAAAGAAAATTACTTCGTAATATAATGCCATGTCTTGGTCAGTTAACTTTCATCTGAAATGTTATTAAAAAGGATTATTTATTGTTTTTTTTTGTTTGTTTTTTTTAAGAAACAGAAGATCCTGGTGCTTTAAGTGGTATGAAGTTACTTGTGTTAGTTACATGCCGAATATCCAATAATCAGTGAAACGAAATGCGCATTGCATTCTGCGGCAAAAAAAAAAAAATTATAAACCAGGTTTGTTTCTTTGCTTTTCCAAAAAGTGTTTTGGATCATTTAAGGTTAGAACCCACTTCATGTTAACACACCTAACACAGCTTCCTGACCACTTGTGTTTCATCTATGGGTCATTAAAACATGTCATATCTAAGAGACTGTCTGCAGATTTACTCCAAATATTATATTATTTGAACAGATCTAAAGGATTCGCTATTCTCTATTAATTTACGTTGATTCAGTCTTTAGTGGTTTGTTCCATTTTTATTCATTGCTAAATTCCAAATACTTTTTGGCCCTTTTTTTTTTTTTTTTTTTTTTTTTTTTTTTGGCTCTGGAGGGCATCATTGTAGACTCTTTAGGATATCACAGCATATCATGAAACTGACAAATGTCATTTAACTGCTTCATAGCTCATATTTTCTTTCTTTTTTTTTTTTTTTTGATTTGCTGACGTTTCACTAGCACGTGTGTGTCTCTTAATTAGTTGCTGTTACTTAAGAGCTTAAAACATTCCCAGGTTTACTTAAACATAATATTTACAATAATGTCACAAAGAAAATTGTACATTGGAGTAGAAAGATGTTCTGTGAAAACAGGTCAGATATCGCTGCAGTTAAATTGTGGAATATGAAAAATATGTTGTGTGTGTGTGTGTGTGTGTGTGTGTGTGTGTGTGTGCGTGTGTGTGTGTGTGTATACTAACCTTGCCTTGGCATCTGCCTGAAGAGGTCATGTCAGGTAAGTAGCCAGTTTAAGACATCGTGGTGAATGCAGCCAGTCTGCCTAAACCTGTCGAAACCCTTGCTAGCTAAAATGTGCAGTTAGTGATCAGGTACCAGCTGTCAAATTGTGTTGCTCCAGTGCCATTACATCATAAATTAATCAACCACACAAAACTCACTGAGTTAATAAGTGATTATTTCCCCACTGATATTAGAGTGAAGAGTGATGACGAGGCTCGTGTGGAAATCTTCTGACTTTTACCTGAGGTCATGAGACCGAGACTGAGGTGTATGATGCTGATAATCAAAGTGAGAACTCACTTCCCACTGTATATAGCACACGGACGTTTGTGGACACCTGACCATAACACTCGAGCTTTTTGAAAACCCCGTTCCATATTTAGTCCACCTTTTGCTGTGATGATAACCTCCACTCTTCTGGGAAGGCTTTCCACTAGATTTTTGAGCATCTGTGTGGATTTGTGCTCATTCAGCCGCAAAAGCTGAGGTCAGGCATTGATGTTGGACAAGAAGGCCTGGTGCACAGTCAGCATTTCAGTTCATCGCAAAGGTGTTCAGTGGGGTTGAGGTCAGGGCTCTGTGCAGGACACTCGAGTTCTTCCACTCCAACCCTGGCAAACCATGTGTTCATGGAGCTCGCTTTGTGCACAGGGGTACTGTCATGCTGGAACATGTTTGGGCTTCTTAGTTCCAGTGAAGGGAAATCTTAATGCTACAGCATACAAAGACATTCTATACAATTGTGTGCTTTAAACTTTATGGCAACAGTTTAGGGAAGATGGTCAAGTGTCCACATACATTTAAAGACAGAGCTGTATATAATTCCAAGGTCTTGCTATATCTGTTAAGTATTTATCTGTTAAACAGCACTGTGTTTCAGCTGTTGCTTCCACATATTTTTCATTTCATTACAAAGTAAAGTTACATTAGTGTATAAACTCCAACCAAACTGCAGTCCCTCGTAGGAGGGTCGTTCTCAAAACATGGCGACTTTCTGACCAGCGGAATGTTCAAATTTTGAATTATTAGTGAAATTGTTACTCGAATGAAATTCTTTTTGAGTGCATGAATCGATATTCTTGATCTTTAATGTGGTGCCAGTTTAAGTCATTGGAGTTATTAATTGTCATTGGCCGTTACACCAATAACAAAACGGTAACACCATGATATTAAAAGTGTACTTTCCAAGATGGCTTCAACAGCATCTGAAAGCACACATCATTAATCACACCAGCATCAGTACATGATTCTATTCAATCCTTTTTCTTTTTTTTTTCCAGTAAAAATATTTTACTGGAAGATTTAATGGTGTAACGCCAATGATGCTTCTAAATTATCCACAAGAAAAAAAAAGACAAGTAAATGAATAACTGGAAAAGACTGGAAAGACATCTACAACTTCTTTGTGATTTCAAAATACGGGTTTTTAAACAGTTTAACACCAATGACATGAAATGCAGTGACAAATTATTATTATTATTATTATTTTACATAATCTATATTATTAAAAACATTTTATTCTGTTCATTTACATATTTGATCATCCTCATACTTATGTTCAACCTGTGATATTAAAATGAATAAGGGATATTTTTTTAAAAAGGTCTTCCTGAACAAGCACTTGTTCCAGTTTCAAAGACAAAATGGACAGTAATAAAGAGTCAAACCATTTTGTATTGCTTTGGAAAGTTATACAATGAAGTCTGGGGCTTCTTGAAAATGTTGTAACTTTGTGATGAGCAGTAATTTAAGTGAAAGTTTTGTCACCATATTCTGAGAACGACTCATGAGATCAATAACATGGACGTGTGTGTGTGTGTGTGTGTGTGTGTGTGTGTGTGTGTGTGTGTGTGTGTGTGTGTGTGTTCATTCTGCAGGCCGCTGTGACACGCACCGGGACTCTGTGGTGTAGATGAAGGCGTTTCATGCCAGGCCCTGTGGACTCTGCTGAGGCTCTAATGGGATAATGGTGCTCTAATCCTCTCCTCGTTTTCTCTCTGTCTCTCTTTCTCACTTTCTCACTCTCTGTCTCAGGAAGCTTCACAAAGCAGCTGGGGAGGGGACAGGAGGACAGCGCTCACACTCACAAAAGCCCCCTGACCAGAGAGGACAAAGGAAGCCTCAGCAGCCTGGGATAGCAGATGTAATTAAAGGGATTAGATGAGGCTGAGAGGGAAACTGAACAGTGTGTAGAGAGGAAATGGACATTGTTTGTTGGGGGGGGGGGGGGGGGGATGATGTAATGATGTAGTTGTGTTAATATTAAGATAACTTTTGTGATATGAAATCATATGAATATATTACATGTTTAACTAAACAGAATTACAGGATTGTCTATGCTGGGACAGGAAGATGCTTTACATTTTCACAGAATAAGAGACAGCTGTGAGTATACGGGACAGTTTTATCTCAACAGAATATACATCCTTTTTAAGCTAATTCGGATATTCAAACTATATCTTGGATGAAATTGAGAACTGGTGGTGAGATTGTATTTCTCATGATAACAGTACAGTATATTCAGTCATTCATTTATTCATCTTGAGTAACTGCTTTATCCTGATCAGGCTCATGGTGGATCCGGAGCCTATCCTGGGAACACGGCAGTCCATCACATATAGCACCCTGTACACACACACACACACACACACACACACACATATATATTCACTCCTAGAGGGGATTTAGAGTAGCTAATCCACCTACTGGCATGTTTTTGGGAGGTGTGAAGGAACCAGAGGAAACTCACATGGACATGAGGAAAACAAGCAAAACACCCCACATACACTAATGCAAGCTTTGGATCGAACTGGGAACCCCAGAGATGTGATTAGTGCGTATATGGACTGTCTTTAAACAACATTTTAAATATAATCATTATAATTATCATTATCCCATGATAATCAATCATTATCCCAGCAAATATACATTTCGGAATGAATCTTGACTCTTGAGTGAGACAGCAGTGGAGCAGTATTGTTCTGATGTAAAGGCTGCCAGGGTGGAGCATCTTGTCCAACTCCAATCTGATCATCTCTCATCATAAATCAGTCCCACTTCCCGATGTGATGGAGTCCAGTGAAGCAAGTGCTGCTTCAGTGTATTAACACAGCTGTGTTCATCTATCAGTGTGTGTGTGCGTGTGTGTGTGTGTGTGTGTGTGTGTGTGTGTGTGTGTGTGTGTGTGTGTGTGTGTGTGTGTCACATTCACACGCTAATGGCATTAAGAATGCAAGAGAGGCCCTGAAATGAGGCATGAGCAGGGCTAGCATGGTGTGATGATAATCTCAGTATGTTCTGAGGAAAGAAGAGCTGTCTTCTGCAGCACACACACACACACACACACACACACACACACACACACACACACACACACACACACACACACACACACACACACACACACACACACACACACACACACACACACCAGTGCTGGAGATTGGCAGTATAATGTCAGTTGAAACTATGCTTTTGGAAGTTGTGCTGTATGAATTGTAATAACACCCCCCCTCCCCCCCATTTAAAGTAGGAGATGGAAACAATGATGTTGTAAATATGTGTTTGGAGTTGTCAAACATGTTAAATTGAATTATCCAATGGATTACAAGTCACCATTTTTGATTCATTGTACCATAATTAATGGGAATTCAGTCCTCCATGTGGAACATCATTAAAATGATATTTTTTATACTTGATACATATCTAAATCCTAACAAATGAAACAGCTTAAACTAATATAGGGAATAATATCATAAAACTGCGTGTCATTTGCATTAAGATAATATGGTCACCAATAGCGATGAACACAACCAGCACAGTAATACAGAACTGATCAGAAACATATACGAGTTGGACTAAACAAAACTGCTGACTGGTGACTCCTGTTAGAGTATG